>VZRE01007680.1:0-69322 GCA_013396775.1 Cephalopterus ornatus | reverse complement strand
CGAGACGCTCTGCCCGAGCCCCGCCGGCGGCGCTTGCCTCGCCTGGCTCCGGCTCCTGCTCCGGCTCCTGCTCCAGCGGCGGTCTCCCGGCGCCCGGGGCTGCGCGCCGCCCGCGCCGCTGCTCGGCGCCCCCCGGGCACTGGCTCTCCCCGGTGAGTCAGAAAGTTTGCTCTCCTGGGCGCCCGGTGTTTGTTGTTGTTTGGGGTCCGCCTGTTTAGACTGGGCTTTTATTTTCCCGTTCCCGCTAGAGGGCTATTTATTTATTTATTTATGTTTTCGTCCCTTTTTTTTTTATTTATTTTTTCCCTTTTTCTTTAATTGCAGTCGCTGCTGCAGCACGGGGAGATCGGGGCTCCCGCGCCCGGCGCTGCTCCCGCCGCGTCGGGCAGCCTCCTCCGGCGCACACGCGTGGGCGGGCGGCCGGGCAGCACACCCAGGGCAGCCGAGGCTGGACCCAGGGTCCCTCCTGCTCTGCCCGTGCCCGAGAGCCGGGTGGCTGCGGCTGCGAGGTCCCCGGTAGCCCCCCTGCAGTTGGCAGAACAGTTTTTGGTAGCATCTCGGGAAGAGGCTGTCCCATGCATCTCCTCTTTCTTCCCGTTCCTTTAGTGCGTGCTTTAAAACAGGTTTCAGTGAAGCTGTGCGTGACAGTATCTCGGTGTCGCCGAGACCTGGGCACCGTTTTGTAACTAGCAGTATTACTGTAACGGGTTACTAGCTGGGGAACAGCCGTATCCGACCCTGGCGAGGAGAGGGATTGGTTGTGGGTCGTGTCCATCTCTCGCTGTTTTGATCTAATCGCTACAAGTAGCTTGCTGTTGTTTGGGGTAGAAGCTCTCTTGCATTTTACTCTTTTGTTCTTTAATTCTAAGTGTGGTTAGGTGGGGGCTTCTAGTTCCTAATAGGAAGGTTAGAGGCTGAATAAATCCCATCTCTGGGCAGGAGAGACAAGATGCTCTCAGGTCCTTCCCACGAATTGTGTATTTTCTATGTTGTGTGTTATTGCTTCTTTTTTTCTTATCACTGGGAGTTCTGTTGTAACGTGTCAAAAGCTTTGATTTTTTTTTTTTTGCAATGTACCTCATTCATTTTTTTTCTCAAATTTAAAATGGAGTGATAAAATGCAGAGACATTAATAAATAAGTTGAAAAGACTTTGAAATAGTGCATGTTGTGCATGGTGTGAAATTATAGATATACATAAAAGAGTAATAACTACTGCAGTTTTTGTTTAAAACCTTTTTCTCTATGACTTTGTGATGAACTCTCTTCATCTGTCTCAGCTTTTAAGTATGATTGGTTTTTGCAGTGGAGCTCTCCTGTCATGTTGGTGGCAATGCCTAATAGGCACCCACATCATCTTTTCTGGTTTTTTTTTTTTCCCCCATATCATCTGGTTTTCATCATCTTTCAGTTTCTCACTTTGCAAAGACTTGCCACTGTCAAAAGTATATGAAATTTGCTATTGTGGCTTTCAGTTTTGGATCTCTTCTGCTGGTGCTTGTATTTATTTATCTATCTGTATGATTATTTATTTATTTATGTCACAACCAAAGAGGGGAGTGTAAGGGGGAGACTTGGACATTTTCTCTGAGACTTCTATCTGTCCAAATGTACAAAAAAATAAAAAAATTGCATGAAGAAATTAAGTCACTGAAACGACCCAGAGCTGAATTCCAAGAACAAAAATTATTGTGGTGTGCGTGCTCGCCTGCATCAGGCATTCTGCAGCATGTGGTATTTACAGAACTTGGAGTGTACAGTAGCTCTCCAGTAGTAAGAGAACGTTTTGTATCCTCAGAAGTGAGAGCATCTTTGACAAGTCAGCAAAACTATAGATACAGCTGAGGAACACTGATACTCGTGTGAGTGTGTGCATACATAAATAGCACCATACTATTCGAGTTCATTTTTCCTCAGGATAGTTTGTCTTCCTCAACCTGGAATATATACATACTTGCCCCTGAATTTTGAGGCATTTTTTACTGTTTGTTTCTGCGTGCATGTGTTTTAATGTTAGTCTTAATATTGTTGTAAAATATAAAATAATATAGTAGATTTCGAAGACTTTATTGTCAGGCAAACCAGGCAATAGATCATGAAATCAGACAATAGTATTTTGTTTCCTAGCAACCCCTTACTGCAAACAGAAAACAAAACGATGGTGGATGCTTCCACATCATGATAGCTAGTGTCGAAATCCCCAAGTAGTAGGTACCAAAGTGCTAACTGTGCAGGGAGATTCACTCCTATTCATTTCAGCTGCTTGGTTAATATTTTCCTTTTGTGAGAAAGAGATTTGCTGGGGTAAATTTGGTTAAATGGTTAAAATTTCGCTCATCTCTCATAATAACAGTGTCTCTCAGAATGAAGAGGACACAAAATTAAGTAGTAACTGTAAAATTTTTGCCAATGTGAGTGATTTGGAATAGTCTGCTCTTGTTGCAGGACTGTTTCTAAATCAAGGGTCTATTACAGACCCTTGAAAATCAGATATATCCTCTCCTGTATCCAACAAGCAGTATCTTTATGGATTTTTTTTTTGTTAGTCATCCTTTAGCTTTCTGTTTTAGAGCTATGTTTATTAGAATATATAGAAACAAAAATCCTTTGTGATTCCCAGGAATGGAAAGTAAAATCTTAAGTGCTGCTTTGCCATGTTCGCATTCTTAGCACTCAGTTTAGCCCTTCCAGAGTGCCAGTGCTATCACCATACAGCAGGATTGGGTCCTAAGCCATGATCTTTCTAAAAGTGCTTTTGATAATTCAGTGCTTCCGTTATTTAGTATCTGAGCATTGAAATCACATCTCGACCCTGGACCAATCTGGGATGCACTTCGTGCACTGCCATCTATCTGAAAAAATCCATTAGTGCAAGCGAGATCTGACCCGGGATGGGTGCAGGTGTTAGTGCTCAGGAAACTGCTGGAGATGCTGAACTGCCGTAGGGAAAGGAGCTGAGCAGGCACAGATGTGTGGCTGTATGTACAGTGCAGCAGAGAAGTTTCTACGCTTTTGTCTCGTTTTCATAAAAGAAAACAGCAAAAAGTTGTTCACAGAGTTTTACCTACAAGTCTTTGCTATCCAGTGGTATTTACAGATGTCACACTGTAAATTGAAACAGAGGTAGTTTTCCTATTAGTTGCACCAGTGAGTCTGTGAAAATGAAGGTATTATTGCAGTCTGGGAAACTGTAAAATCACAAGAAAAATTTGCTGTGGGGAAGACAGAGAACTTAATCATGTATGCATTATTAAACAACAGCATTTTTGCTAGGCATGGGAGTTGTGTTCTCTGAGTGACTTAGGGGTTCATAGCATTATTGGAGAGATACCATATACAGTCACAGACTATTTATTTATATTGCCTATAGGTATTTTCCGGTTCATCTCAAGTACTGAGGTACAAAAGGGTTACAACAGATGCCACTTCAATAAAAATGGTGGAAGTGGAATGGTCAGAGAATACTGTAATTCTGATAAATATCTATGAGCAGCTACTTTCTTGTCTGTATTTGTAATCATGCATTTTAGTGCCATAGCATATGTGGATGGTTTAGTTTAGAACATGTTAATTGAATTTTGGAAGGCTTTATGGATTGAGAGGAAGTAGTCATTTTCCAATTTCTCTTCTCTGTTTCTTTCTCAGATGGCACCCCTCCCAAACCTTGAGTCTTACAATTAGGTAGTCCCCAGATGAAGCTTGATATGGCTGCCTAATTGCAGTCCCCACTTAGCCTCTGCCTGTGATTACCAGGCAGTAGAATGAGGGAAGGCAAGGAAAACAAAAAGTACAAAGAAAAAAACAAGGGAGAGAGAAAGGTCATGAAGTATTCTCTGTGTAAACAATGGAAGACATTTGGAAGTGATTTTAAACACTCTCCACAAAACTCATGTTATGCCAACTGCATTTGCTGATGGTGATGAATGTAAAATTTACATCTGCTGTAATATGGGTTGGTTACTGATGGAAATAGTCAACCCATGACCAAAACCAAAGACTAGTACCTTCTTCTCCCTTCTCCCAACTAAAGGTCATCTTTTGTGGAACAGTGAGTTATGTCCATTCCATTTAAAGGCATTTGATAGACAGCACTTAAGAAATGGACACTTTTGTTGTCTCCGTTTAACTACGCAGCAATGGTTGTGGCTAATGAGCTACTGGTGAACGTGCTGCAAATCTTGCTGAGATACATGTGCTTTTTCAAATTTTTCACAAGGATTTTTTTTCTTCTTTTTTTTAAGAGGGTACAGCAGAACTGAGAATATAGAGTTACTGCATGTTTTAATCCTATAAGCTTAATGATTACTGCACTGAGGCATATTTACTTAGGTATTTATTTCCTTTTTTTTTATTTTAAGAAAGCAACAAAGCATGATGACAGTTGTGGACTCTCTTGAAGCTTCATTTTTAAAATCCTGTAACCTTAAAGCATTGAGCTGTCAATTCTTGCCAAATAGGGAAAATAAACCATCCAAGTGATTACAAAAACTGAGGATTTGGCTCAGCAGAGCACTGACTTGCACACCCAACTTTTTTTTAAAATGTACGCTTAAGCTCATCTCTGCTTGCTGAGATCAACTGGATTTAAGCAAGTGGTGAAAGTTAGGCATGTAATTAAATGCTTTGTTGAATAGGAGCCTTGAGCAATACCTATAACCTTTGAAACTAATGTCTTTGCTTTGGACTAAACAGAACTTCAGAAGAATTTGTAGAGGATAGCAGAGTGAAGGAAACAAATACGAGCAAAAGGCAAGATCACGGGGCAGGGGGTATCAAATTGGGAACTTACTGATGGTAATAGCAATGCTGGAAGGGATCAAAAATTAATACGTGAGTCTGGAGTGTGACTTGGTTACAGAACAGCATGGTTTGTACTTGAGCTGTCAAGAAAAAGGTACCATATATGTGAACAAAGAAGTGGGACTCTCTTTTTATAAGAATCTACCTTGAACACATGGAAACTCTGAGTGTCGTATTAACAGGGAGGTATTGACAATTTGAGTGAAGCTCAAAGAAGAGCAACAAAATACTTGGGGGTCTGGAGGAACTAGCTTGAAGGGAAATAGACGAAAAAAGATGTATTTCTGGTCTGGCACTGAACATGGGGAGATAGGTTAACTACATCTCTATATTTGAAATATATTTTAGTCAAAGTAATCAGATTTTTTTCATGCATTTTGTGCGAGAATACCTAGGACGAAATGGAGAAATTGAGGAAATAAAAGTTTAAGATGAATTCTGGGCCAAAACACAGTAATAGAAAAATGTATTGTAGCCTGTATTAGTCCAGGTGTAGAGCAAGCCCCCCATGCCTCTTCAAATTTTTAAAATAAGAGTAGGCAGATTGCTAGTAGATGTTCCGGAGAATTCTTCGTTTCCAAGAAGATGGAGTACAAGATCTAACAGCCCTTTTTCACGTTTCTGTTTTATTCTAGTTTCAGCTGAAGGTTATAAGTGAAGCTAGGTCAGATACTGAGCCAACCACCCTCTATTTGGTTTCCAGTCCTGAGACAGTTGTGTTTTACGCTTTTATAAGTGCATGACTCGGAACAGGGTCATCATATGGGCTCAGAATGAGTCAGTGCTGGGATGGTGGATGTGCAAGAATTAGTTACAGTAGATTTTTTTAGTAAACAGCTATAGTTTATTAATTTGTTTGCTTTCCCTTTTAAAAATAATGAGCCATCCCAGGTGGTGTACAGGGCACAGAGGTGACAGTTTCTTGTTTCTGCAGGATTTTGTTTTATCAGCTAAAGATGCTTACTGGCATCAGGTAGCAATGATGGATAGCAGGTACTTCCTTCCTGTCCCCCCATCATGGTGCCCTGATCTCATAACAGCTGCCTCCTGTGATCTGGCTAGTCAGTGTGCAGCATAAGTCCTGATGATTACTGCCATCAGTAGTGTGTTTTCTGGAAGAGACTGAGAAAGGGGGAGAGACTTACAGATAATCTTTCTGAGGATACACTGCTTTAAATGTCTCTGTCATCCGTGTAGACCGGGAGAAAACTTAGCCAGAGAAGATGCAGGTTCGAGGTGTAATGGCAGTTTTCTTGAAGAGCCTTTTCCTGGAATGATGTTATTACATTGATTTATTGCAATTCATTTTACTTGAAGCAAGTATTCAGAAAAAAAATAAATTGTGCAGACTGATATCATCAGGGAATGTTTTCCAACAGCCATGCCAATTGCAGAGGAGGAGGTGGATTTCCCTCTGCTGTGCTTTGTGGATACCTGACAGCCAACTGCTTAAACAAGGCCTAGTTTGGCAACCGTAAGGTAAAACGAGTGATTCAGAATAACCCTTCTTTGCATGTTAATGATTAAAATTGTAATCCTGCAGGAGTACCCACCATACAGGGGAAAGCTGATCTGGGGTAGAGCTTGGTTAGTGAGACTGACCTTTGGTTTAAGTACTCAGCGGTGCAAGAAAGGGGTGTTCTGAAGTAGTTGAAGCCAGATTTATGTCTTCTGTGTGCAGTGTAACATGAAAAAAGTTGGTCTGCCTATTAAAAACCAGTATACTCCCAATACACCCCAGGTGACTGCTTAAAAAGAAATCCTCTGAGAGGTAAGCCAGGTTCTGTGCTTGTCTAGGAGCTGGTGGATAGTGTTGGTGATGGAGGTCTGAAAAAAGGTTGAATGAAACTGCAGGAAGTTTGAGGGGTTTTTTTAGGCAAAACATGAGAATTAATACTGATATTGACTACCAATGCATGCTTATGCTAGAAGAACAGTTTTTTGATGAGTGAATAGTTTGCTGGTGGATGGATAAGTTAAATAAAAAGAACCCGTACAATTGAGTGAATGAAGCTTGGTACATGCCGGTAGTCAGATTCTGCAGATTGGTTTACTTAGGATTAGTTGTGTATGTTATACTCTTCTGTATAAGTGTGTCTAAGATCAGGCTTGTTGGATGGGATACTGTAGAAAGAAAGGTACTGTGTAGATGTAAGATTATTATCTTCACTTTGCAGAGAGAAGCTAGGTCAACAGTAATCTTAATTACAACTTGTTTCTGTTAATAGATCTTTATTTTTAGAGTTAAGTTAAATGAGCCTTGAAAGTGGTTTTATACAGGTACTTTTAACATAGTGTTACTGTTTGGGATGTGGGGTTTGGTATACTAGATCTCAACAATACTTGATGAGGAACAGTTCCTCCATGTCCCGAGTGGATAATATACAACTATTCTGGTATGACAGGTTGTCTCTGTAGATTTTAGAGGGGTCTGTGCCCTACACGCAGTGTAAAAATCCGTCAGGATGTAATAGTTCTGCCTGGGCTAGAATACAGTGAGAGTTTAATAGTATTTTTAACAATTCTGTTTAGATTTTTCCATTCCTGTTAGGAAGCATTTTGTCAGGGAAGCAAAGGAGAAATTAAATAGAAGGAGCTGATAAAGGCGTGGAGTGAATTTAGGGAGGTGGAATGCAATAACCAGAATGAGAGGATGCTCTTAGAAGGAGCACTGGTTCTTGTGCCCTTATAAGAAGTATTTCAGCAATGACAAATAAGTTTGTTTCATCTGAAAGCAGTAGAATTGCTTCCTAATATTTTGCTGGTCTGACATCCTGTGAAATTGTGTTATATCCTAATTCAGTGGCTGCTCTGTATACAGAATAAGAGCTTGCTGTTTTCCACCAAGTGAAGCAGTTCCCTCTCATTCTGCAGTTGTAGAGGTATTTTGGTGGCAGAGATCCATGGATTAATCTCTTTGATAACTTTTAACAGATGTTGAAGAAGGAGTTGCATTTACTGAATAAGTGATCCACTTAGAGTTTTTCTTGGAGGTAGAACCCTTGCTTAACAGCGAAATCTGCTGAGATCACAACCCAGGGCAGTATGGTTACAGATGCATCACACAGATGTGTGTTTACGATCCTCTGCTGGCAGATAAGGATGATGGGCACCTGGATGTGAACAAGCACCCTGCTTCGATTTACTAGGCGTAAATGGGTGGTCTGTTCATGCATCCTCATGCCACCTATGCACACCCCCATCTGGCTTCTACTGTCTTCAGGCAGAGCATAAATGGAGGTATTGATGGCAGGCTGTTCCATGAGAAAGCTGAAGATTTAAAGGTCCTGGAAAGCACATTTGATTTAGAATCTTCTGTGTGTTGCCTTCCATTAGCTTGCCTAAAATAAGCACCTCTTTGGTTAATTTTGTTTTAGCAAATGAAGGCACCCTTGGCCATTTTTTTTGGTTCAAGTTTATTCATATCTTCAGAGTTACAGGAAATACCACTTATGCTGATAAATCTTTTTCTGGAGTATAATCTCCCATCATCTTGTATGAACCAGATAGCCATTACGATTTTATTGCATCGATAGCCTGTGAGAGAACATGCGATTTCAGTTCCTAGAGGAAGCTGGGCTACACTTGAGCTAAAAGCCTCAGTATATTGTTGCCAATCTACTTAGCTATTCAGTTTCTTGCCAATTCTGAAAGCTTAATACTGTTACAGAAAAACATGTGAAACCAGGTGTGGTGCATATGTCATTGGTTGAGTTTTGCATTTTTATTTTTCATGATGAATTTGTTTAACTTTCTTATCATTTTACAGAACATATGTAATGCACAGTTTATATTGTTTTCTTTGCAAAAGAGAAGGCAGCTGTAAATTCATCCTAGGAAGGAAACTATTAACATTTTTTTTAAGTGAAGGAGAAAGGCTGGAAATTGGAATTTCTTTTTCAGTTTCTTGGAAAATATTAAGGGAGATTATGTAACTGCATAAAGTCTCTGGGGAAAAGGAAAGAGAAGGCTTGCTGATAATGAAAGAATGGAGTAGCTGCTTACTGTAATCCACTCTCCATGGATAGTGGTGAGAAGGGAGACCTGCACGGTCAGACCAGGCTTCATTTGTTCAAATCTAGAAGCAGGCAGAACATCTGACAGGGCAGGTCTGTATAAGGCCAGCTTGTTAGTCTCACACCTAGGTTTAGCTTTTCCACATTAACAAAGTTGATTCTGTTTGGTACTAAATAATACAAATAAAATAGAAATTATGAAAGTAATAATTTTCAGGCTCATATTGCCCAAGAATAGATGGAGCAGTGTGAAATGAGTCAGTCAACTCACTGTAATCAAACAATTCTTCTATACCTAAAGTATAAACTGTAGTATGAGTAGCTAGGCAGAAAGGACTAATGGCCATCTTGGAATCATAAAGAAAATCAGTTTCTTTTAGTTCTTCAATGTCAGACGGGCTGTCAGATGAAACTGAATATTGAATTGAAAGCAGAAGGTTGAATTTGATAATCCTGAAGGTGAGATCCTTTGACAAAGCCTGTCATCATTGACATATGGCTGTGATGATCACTGAGTCACTGTTCTGATTTCAGTGGTCTTCAATATTGTTTTGTTATCAAGGAGGACCAGGACCAATAGCCACTCCTGTCTTAGGAGTGGAAAATGAAGACTTCAGACTTGGTGAGAAACTTGCTTTCATGCTAGCATTGTTGTAAGCATAACACAAAATAAGCAATATGGGGTGAGATGTAAGCCTGCATATACTGCCCTTTAAAGACATTTAAATTCATTAGTTCACTGTTAAATGAATGAAGGAAAAGGGAAATGCAAAACTAAAAACTCAATCCTAAAATAAACAGTGCTTCTTTTAATGCCAGGTGGTTCAGTCAATGTGAGAGGTGTTCAGAGAATGGCTATAAACATCCATGCAAGCAAAAATGCAGATCTTTGTAACACTCAGCCGTGTCTCTAAGGGATGACATGGAATGACTGTACAACAAGAATACAAGGAGGTATTCTGTAAGTGCCTGAGGAGCAAGCGTAGCAGTGGCAAAAACCAAATTGAAATGTGAACTTCTGAGGTAGGTTTTTCCTGATGCTGAGTTCATCTTGGTGAGAAAGAACCATCTGTGTATTTAGGAACTGACTGGGGAAAAAAAAAAGAGTATGTATGCTTCCTTCCTTTGGTTGCTCGTGGACATCCTCTGAGGAATATCTTATCTTTATTTTAGCCCTACTCTGTGGTCCTCAGTAATGCGAATTTATATAAACTGAAACTGAACGAGACTTTTCTAAAGAATTTTTATACTGCATTGTATAATTCTTTTATATTTTCATATAAATACAAAAACTCCTCAGAGACTCCTCAGAGAAGCAGAAATCTTAGGAAGGCAACTAATGTTCTCAGAAGGCAACTGATGTTCTCAGAAGGATTTCCAGCAGGTACAGCCTGATGACACTCCAGTTCAAATGGAAACTTTCTTCATCCAGCTTGCAGATAACTAACACCAAATATTGGGAAAATATTGAAGGCTGTCTCAGCAGCTGTTAAAACTGAGTAGCAAGATTAATGCTTTAAGAGAAGAATAGAGAACAGGAAGAAGTCTGACATACAAGGAAAAAAGTCCGCAATGCCCACAGTGAGCAGAGTAAAAGTAATAGGCTGAATATGTTGCAAGAAATAAAAAGTTCTGAAAAATTTTTCTAGTGATAAGGATGCAGAGGAATCCTAGAATGAATCGTGTAAACACTGTGGGGCTTTACCAGTTGAGGTCTTCAAGAATTTGATAGATATAACTGTGTTGTCTCTAAAGGATGCAACTGATCCTGTTGCATAGTTGATTCCAGCTCTATTTGTCTGTGATTCTCAGCAAGCCTTAGAGTGAGTGGGATAAAAGGAAGTGGGACAGTCAGAAGGAGCATGGTTTCCTAACTTAAACTGAAATCCAGATGATCAGTCTGTTATCCCCATTTGTGTCAAAACACTGAAATATGTAGCACTTGAGTTATATGAGACATTGGCAGTTGAACATGGATGTTTCAGGGTTGAAAATATTTTATTCCCTGCCCAGGTAAGTGTGGTGCATTTTTCCATGTTGCACTATTATGCTTGAGACATTTTGATAGATTCACTTTGTCACGCACCGTCCTGTGTTAACGCAAGTTGAGGTTCAGACCTGCTGGTGCAAGAACATCATAAAGCATAGGTAGAGAGAAAACTAATCTGTCTTCAAAAATCTTATGTAGATGTCTCCCAAGTTGTTAAGGCACAATTGAAAATAGACTAAAAGAATGGTAGACCATACTGTTTAGAGACTGTGTTTTTCTGTATTTGATTTAGAGTTACGTGTTTTCAGTTTTGGACCATGTTGGAGGAATAATCATGTTACAAAATTAATTCAGTAGACTGTGGTTGGTATTTTAGCTAGTAAAAGCTTTATGGACTTCTTACAGTATTTCCAGTGGCTGTCTTCAGTCAGAGGAGGAATGTTTGTTGCCTGAGTTCTGGGAAGTGTGTGGGGAAAAGACTAGGGTCCATTAGACCCCAGTTTCTTCTTTTCTCCAGGCGTTCACTCCATAAGTAGTAGTAAAAGTAGCACATAGACCAACACAAATAACATGGTATGTTCGGAGCACCAGAATTTGAGTACTTTTGGCAGAGAATTTTGAACTCTCCTAGGAAACAAATGAGTTCCTGTGCATTATGTGTTCATGGAAATTGAGTCCTTTTTACATGAGTAATGAGTCAAATGTTCTTTTAAGATGTATGGGGCCAGATTCAGATCTCCAGTGATTTAAATTTTGAGTAATTCAAAAGATATTCATGAGTTATACTTCAATAACAGATTGCAATCTGGTTCTTATTCCGTAGGATTTTAATATGGTTATAAAAGGGATATTCATCTTCATTTTCTAAATGTGTAGTAAGTTACCTAATTAATCCAATATTGTCTTCATTCTAGAGGAAGCTGTTTAACTTGAATTTCTTTGTCAAATACCATACAGACAAGCTCATGTGGTGGTAACATTAACTAATGATAGAGTTATCCAGATATACAGTTCTATCATTAACTTGAATTACGGTGTAACTCCAGTTGTTTTCAGGAGAGAAAGACCACAGCGTTGTAGAGAAGAAAGCATGCTATTTTTGCAGTCACTATGCAATTAACTCATATAACCTCTGTGCTCGTCATACTTTGTATAAGATCCAGGGTGACCAATTGTAGGTCATTTATATGAGAACAAAGACCCTGAGGCTGAGAGACAGTTTATTAAGATAATACTGTGGTGTGAAGATCAACTGTCACAGCAGTTGCCAATGAAAACGTGTCTGTATTTACTGTATGCTTGCAGTAAATAAACGTAGCTTGAGTTGGGATGCTTTGAATACTAAAGAATGGAGAAAATAACCAGGTAAATGGTGACGAGTATGGTGCTCAACCTCACCTTGTTTTCCGCAGGTTCTCCTTTACCAGTGATTGCTCCCTGGATTTTCTGGTGCAAGGTTGAGTACCTAGCATTTAAACCATGGGATGTTTATTATTATCATCCTTTAATCATCCACTTATTTTCATTAAAATGAGAGAACTCGGCCCTCTGTCAGTTTTGCTTGCTCTTGACCAATGTCACCCAAAGTTAGCGAAGAGAAGGGAGGAGAAAAAGATGAAGATGCAGATGGAGCATTGTTTAAGCTTTGTTCTCAGGAAGTAGGGCTAAAAAATACTTTTCTCAGATGTTTCTCTTTCCAGATAGAAAAAAAAAAAAGTTGAATTGAATTCTTTCATCCATGTCAAAGGTACAAAGTGTGTTGTCACTTGCTGGTGCCTCAGTGTATTTGTCATTGGGAAGCCCACAGCAATGTGCTTTCTAAATGGTTTATGAAAAATGGACATAATCTGTTTAAAGCAAAATAAACTTGTTGCTTTTATCTGTTAAAGCAGAACACAGCTGCTGTTGTTTGAGGAATACTTGTTGTCCTTAGAGTGTGTGTTATGGCAAGTCTGGTACCTTGCTACTAACCATAGTAAGAGAAGAAAGTTCTTCCTCACAGTGCCTCTTCAAACATTTTCTGTGTACGTTTTTCTACTAAAAATCTTTGATAATCTGTAGTTAAATATGAAAGCTTCTTATTTCAGCTTTACAAGAACATTATATTCTTCTCTCTGAAGCACAAAGAAAACTCCATGCTTAAGATTCAGTTTTGCAAACCCTTCCCCCTTCTTCATACATTCATATGGAAATACACCATTAACTGTGAAATTCCCTAGCAACCTTGACAGCCTAGAAGAAGGGATCCAAACCCCAGGAATACTCAGTTCTCAGGAGAATTTGTACTGTCTTTTGTTAATATTCATTATATTCTGATAAGGAACTTGATAAATTCTTTTCAGGTTCTCTTCTGCTTCTTTTTCTCCACTCCAGTGGTGGTTTTGTTGGAACAATGCAACGTTCCCACTGGTGGGAAGTGGAAGCCAAAGTTTCTTACCATCTTTCCTAGAAAGCCTTCAGAAAATCAACTTTTACTTCATGGTGATTCCTTTGGTAACTTCTTTACCAGTCAATTTTTTTTTTTTTAAAGATAAGTAGTCATTGACAACTGAAAGAAGAATTATTAGTAGTTTATAACATAATAAATTGCTTGTTAACTCATCTTAGGGAGAGACGTTATTTCCTGTACATGTGCTGCTACATGTAGTACTCTAATGGGTTTTCTCCCTCCTCATTTTCTTACCTAGTAAGGGCTAGTCATCCTTACAAATCCAGAGCTGATGGTATGGTATGCAGTATCTCGGGTGTTTCAGTGCAGAAAATCATTCAGGCACTGCTTCAGCTCAGTCCTAATCCCATGCGAGCTGAGAAGTTCTGGCAAGAAGACCCATTGCTTGACAGAGACAGGACTGAGCCCTGAGCTGTCAGAATCAAATGAAGCTTCATTAGCCAAGGAAATTAATTTCACTTACTTTTGTTCCAGCTTTGGTTTCTAGAGGAATTTATGGGGGTGAACGCAGAGCTGTGGTTGCTTTTAGGGGTTTTTTTTTTTTTTTTGTTTGTTTTGAGTTTTTTGGGGTTTTTTTCCTGTTTTTTTTTTCTTTTAAGTTTTAAGCACTCCCTTCTGTATGCCTGTCTCCCTATCACTTTTTGTCTTACATTATCTCTTTTAATTTTTATAACCCTCCTTTCTCTCCTCTTTGTTTCTCTCTGTCCCATGTCTTTCTACTGCAACCTTAGTTTCTTTTATATTTCAGATGTGCTGTTTTCTGTTTAGTGCCCTGTCCTCTCTGTTACTTTCCTGTTCTTTGCTCCCTTCATCCTTTCTACTTACTTTTCCCACTATTTTATATTATGTTGTTCTGTCCCAAAGATTCTAATTAATTTATTTCTACAGGAGTAGGACTGTCGACTACTCTAGCTTTCCTTTTTTATATCCTGTGTGAGTGACAGAAATGTGCCTATGTCGTAAGAAGCAAAGATGGGTAATGGATGTAGCCCAACAGTGCTGTATGGCCACAATTAATTACTTTTTGTTCAAAGGCTTAGAAACTCTTGAGTTCAGGACTCAGGTAGGTTTTCCTGTCACCTGAATTCCTTGCTTTCAAAAATACTTTTCAAATAGTAATCTCTGTTTTGCTCCTTATATCAGTTCAGTAGTATAAGAGGCTACCATGCCTATTAAGTGTAACGGTTTTGTACCGTTGTCAGAATTTTCTTTTTTTTGCACAAAAAAAAGTTCTTGCTTTTATGTAGGGATCCTTACTTTGAAGCAGTTGTTCCAATGAAAGGGATATTTGTACCATACAGTATATTTAATAATTTTTTTATATGGGTAAGTCAATTTTGAGAAATCACTAAGATCCATAATCTTAATGTTCAAAAAACCTACTCATATATATCTAGTATCAAAATTTGAGTGTGAAATAGGTAGTACTATTGGAAAGCTAAATGAGTGGTGAGTCAAAGTAATTAAGGGAAAGTAAATAATCTCAGGTTCTCATTCCCCATGAAACTAATTTTGTATCTTATCCTTCATGTATTTAAAAATAGTTCCCTGCTAATTCAAGATGCTTGTGTACTATGTCTGTGAAGAGCACTTCAGTCCTATTGAAAGGATGGCAGATTAGGGAGTTATTTGCAACTGACTTTTTTTTTTTTATTTTTAGAGAGACATTCATTTGGGCAATGTAAGTGAAAAATCTTGCTGGAAAAACAGCTGGATGTACAGTGAGACAGCAGGTGATCAACCAATAATTTAGTGAGAGCTTATGACTAGAAAACTTCTGGTTTTGTCTTAAAAGGGTACAGATGGTGCTTTCTCAACAAAGGTGGGCTTTTTTTCTCAGTCTATTAAGGCCTTAAATGTTCTGCCATACATGCTTTCCTATTTTACCTTTAAAAGATCTTTGTAGTATTAGTGACTCTACTATTTGGAATATAGATTATTTTTTTTTTCCCCTAAGCTAATAAAGTGTACCTTGGAAAATGAATGGAATATATTAGAAGGGCTAGGCTATTCTGGAGCCACAGGTCTGCTGTGCATGAGCCCCACAGTGGTCTGATGAGAGAGTGACAAGATTGCACTGCCAACTCCTTCAGTGTCTTGAGTAGTTATCTCAAGAGCACTTGTACATGTACATGACATGTCTCCAGGTTTCTGTGCTGAAGAAAATAAATATAGTTTCTTTATTTCTGTATACATTCTGCTCTTGAACTCCTGAGCTTTTCCAAAGAAAACCTCTTTTGGTTGCCCAAAGAGGCATAATGCACAGGTAGGTTTATTTTTCTTACTCATGGAGGTGCAGGTAATGAAATGAGGCGGCAAGGCTGAGATAGCAAAGGGATTCTCTTCACACGTTGCAGTGTGCACGAAGCGTGGTGCTGCGCTGAAATTTTTGGAGAGAGCGTAGTGGCTCGCTCTGAGCATGTAACGTAAGTACAGGAATTAGGAGCTTATGCAGTGTGTGTTGTACAACCCCTTGGGTTCTGAATTGCCGGCTTCAGGTGTTGTGAGTATTTGCTCAGTGTGCAGGAATGACAAGGTTACAATGACAAGGTTAAGTCATAGCAGAGTTATATGTCTAAAGCAGACAGTGTAGACATATTCTCTCGCATAAGAGGAAGATGCATGTGTAGCTTGTTAAATAAGGATGCTGTTTGATAGTGAATTCAGAGGAGCTGAAGATGGTGCTTTTTTCCAGACCTGCAGCCTTTCAAGACAAGATGGTAAAGTTTGGGATTTTTTTTAAAATATAAGTTAACGGAGACTTTCTGGTTAATTAACTGCAGATCCTCATGCACATTTAGGAGGACTGGAACTTTGTGCGTGTGTCCTGCTGTTGTCCTCATGCTCTCTGAAACCAATGAGGAGTTTGGTGCAGAAAAATTTGGTGCTTGGCCAGAGCCGTGCAGATTAGGTGAAAGAAAATAAAACTATCAGTTAGTATTCTTGAGAGCAGGGTAAACCTATTCCATGCAAAGGGAATTCTGTGACTTGTTATCTGCAGCAGGAAACCTGCTTTTTATTAATCAATCAAACAAAATGTTGAAAATAATAGGAAAAATTACTTGAGAGAGGGAAAAGCAGAGCTAAAAAATATTAGTAAGAAGCTGATACTGTTTGTGAATGTGGACTATTTTTAAAGCTCTCATATGCTCTATGTAGTGTATAGGAAAAACAACTTTCCGTTTTTCCTCCTGAGAGAAGCCATGATTTTATCTCAGTAATTGAAAATAATGTCTGAAGTTGCTCTTAACTAAACTTACATGAACCCCTTTTATAATCAGTTGTTATCTTTCAGTGAGTTTCTCAATAAATGCTGCTGCCTGCACTTGGATGGCATGATCCTATATAGAAAACGAGGCCAAGCACATCCTATTCATGACTCAAAGAATAGCATTTCTAGCCTAATTATGGTGGCATTTGGCAGTGATGTTGTAGTTAAAGGTGCTTGTTGGTGTTTCTGTTATAAATTGTGAGTACTTGAATGGCTTCATCCATGCCAGGCAGAAGTCTGACTAGCTATTTACTTACTCATTTTCCCCCCTTCATTAAAAACCCTTAAGCGAAGAGAACAGTTGTGAGTTCTGAATTTCTTTGATCATATCTGTTTGTCTATCACTTTATTTATTACAAAACTGCAGTGCTTTTCCTTAATTTCAAAATTGCTGTTGGGCAACATGTGTGGTAACTGGTTGGTGACTTGCATCTCTCAGCATTTTGGGTTGTCATGCCTGTTAAAAGGGGAAAAAGAAACACCAGAATATACAGAATTGTCTAAACTGAACAATCTGTGCACAATGCTGGGTGCGAGCTGAGATGATTTTGGTCGCCAGAGTTCTGCAACTCGGCAATATTAATTTAGGGACTTCTTGCTTACTAGGGACTGTTGTCAAATTACTTGCAGTTTCACAAACACTGAGCAATCCTCTAGACATCACTCAAGTCATATCTGTCACACATGGATTAATACACATTAACTATTCTGTTGTTTCCTGCTGCATAATGACCAGGACTAGATCCAATTGTATTTATTTTACATTTTTGGAAGAGATGGAAAAAAACCCCAAGTAGACTCAACTAGCAAGTGCTACTAAGCAGTTCCCTCAAAAAAAACCAGCAAGTTTTACAGAAATACTGACCAATGTGGAATTTTTTTAAAAGCATCTCCTATTTAGAGTGATAAGTGTAGTACGAAGATTTATTCAAGCCGTGTCTTGCTTTGATTTGCCCAATAGGAGAAATTACATGTTTTGGCATGGAAACAAGCTTTCTACCTTAACATCAATTCACATGTATCACCTGTGTGTTTCTGGAAATTTATAGATGCATCTTTTTGGGGGGAGATGGCAGGGGCAGGGTTTATTTTGCTTACCCGAAAGTAATAGAACATGACTTGTAAAATCTCCATAAGATGAATATAAAGCCCTCAAATCTAATTATTTAACTGTATAGAACCAACTTTCAAAATGTCATTGTACTTAGAACATTTGCTCCTGGAATTACAGAATGTTTTGAGTTTGAAGGGACCTTAAAGATCATCTAGTTGCAACCCCCCTGCCATGGACAGGCACACCTTCCACTAGACCAGGTTGCTCAAACTCCCATCCAGTCTGGCCGTGAACACTTCCAGAAATGGAAGATCCACCTGTTCCAGTGTCTCACCACTGTCATGGTGAAGAATATGACAGCTCAAACTTCAAAGAACACATGTGAGTTTTTGTTTGGTCTCTGGAGACAGGATCCTAAAGTGTACAGTGTCTGTAGCTGTCACACAAAGACACCCCAAAGAGAGCTGCCCATATCAAAGTGAGCTATGCATTCACCATCTCTGCAAGTACTTGGTGAGAATTGCCTGCTAATGAAAGCCTTGCTGTTATAGAATGGGACAAGAAAGGCTTTTCAATGTGTTCCTTATGAAGAAAAAAAAAAAAAGGAAGAAAAAGGCCTGACTTAGCTTAGTGAGAACTTTTATCTTGTTTCCCCCAATCAGAAATTGTTGTAATATGTCCTTATCTCGTGGTATGAGGTGGGGGTGGTTTTTGCTGCACTAGTGCATAAGCAAGGAGTCAAAAATGAAAATTAACCAATGCAGTGGCATTGGTTTTGCCATCTGTCATTTGATTGTCAGCTGTGTGTCTAGTCCATTCTAAAGTTCCCTTTGCACTTTCCCATGGAACAATTTACCCTCCTATGGGGAATAAATAGGGTGGTTTTATTACAAGCAAGAGTTTCCATGGTTGCCTCGTGTTGAATACCAAGAGGCCGCTTTGTCTGGGGAGTTGGAGACCTTTTTTTTTGGTCAAGGGTTGATGGGCCACTTTAGCTCCTCATTGTAATGTATTGTTTGCTGGCAACTACATTACTGTTGTTTACAGGCGTGTCGGAAAGCATGTAAGGCAATGTGCCCAGACTGGTCCGTGCCAGGGGACCATGTGGCCAGGGGGCAGGGAAAAACCCTGGTGGTCTTTTAAGACAACCAGCAGACTGCACCAGATATCAAAGGAAAGTGTGGACCGGCCCCGAAGGGCCCAATTGAATAAGAAAATGAGCGGGGCTCGGCACGGGAGGCGCGAGGGCGTGGTTATGTAAATTTAAAGATCTTGAAAAAGCTCGTCCCTCCCATTCGGGGTGTGCTTTCTCTCTCGAGGGCCTTGGCACGAGGTGTCAGCACCCAGCGCACGCTGAAATTAAAAGTGCTTTGTTTCACTTTATTTGGCCATCTCTGAAATTTCAATTAGAGATATTTCTCACACTCCTTTGCTTCAGTCCCCTGCCAGGAAGTGTTCAGAGAGATAATCTTTGCACCGTCCTGCCAAGGCCAAAAGACCCCCAGCATGTATCCCAGCATAAAGAGAACACCATGAAGAAACAGTTGAGAGTAAAAAAAAAAAATACAAAACCACACAAAGAATAAAAGAAATCAAACTTTTAAAAATTAAACAGGCCATTTATGTGGGAAATTGAGTATTGATATTTTTATGTAATCTGAGGTGGAAAGGGAAATGTTTGATATCCCATAGTATTCTGATATAACAGCACATTCAAGCTTTCTGAAACATCTATTTGTTATCATATCTGCTTCTATTCATAATTGAAAAGAGAAATTATGAAAGCTTATTGCTTGGTTTCTGGCCTTTCTGTGCAAAGGTGTGTGTACTGCCATACCAATTCTGAGAGACTTTGTTAGGGATCATCCCCACAATTGCTTAGGCACTTAACAGCAATGGGGGCTCAGGTGGAAGGAGAAGGCAGGGTTTGTGTATGCATGTGCATGCACTTCCCTTCATTCTTCAGGGAAGAATTTCAGTTTCAGTTTGGTCTGTAATTTTCTGGCAAAGCAATCACTTTGACTGCAACAGTATCTGTGTGTTTTACAGTGGATGCCATTAAGTCTTTTACTGTATGTGAAATAGTTCCATATTTTTTTTAATCTCTCTGTAATCTTGTATTGGGGCCGCTAACAAACATTAGTATTCATACACAAAATAGTACATAATATACTTAACCTGCCTAAGCTAGAGCCTGACTCCAGGGAACTGTTAAGAGGACCTGAAATAGTTTAACTGATGAGAACTTCTATTGCAGGGAGCATTAGATGTGCTTTGGTTCTGTGTTGAAATAAGAAAAACTAGGTCAGGATCTGGGATAACAACAAAAGATGTAGCAAGAACTTCTTTGCTGTAGGTGAATCATCAGATCGTTCTTTGCAAAGAGTGGTCGAATTCAGAATAGCTGTGAAACTTCCTTATGCCAAGTCTCTGCTTCTGGCAGAGGATGAGTGTTGTGGTTGCAGAAGTGGTTGATCTTTGAGGAACTGTCAGCTGGCCTGAGGGTTACACCAAATATCCCCCAATAAAAGGTACTAAAATGTTCATTCTACATATCTAATGAGAGCAGATTTACAGTTTTCAAGATAGGTTGTATTTAATTTTGTATAACATCTCCTGCTGCCATTTTTGTGTATTTGAGTCAGATTACAGTCCCAGGTTCTAGAATAGATAGCGTTTTCCTTGCAAAGAAACTTACTTGGGGATAGTGGCATAGCAAAACTCTCTTTAGCTTTGCTATTTAGTTTATGAAACCTTGTCTGATGTTTCTGTCTTTCTACTTATGCCACAGTTTTTGGGGTTTTTTTGTTTGTTTTTTTTTTTTTTAAGTTACGAGTATGGTAGTATTGGAGTTAGTGTTGTAAGATGTTCTCTTTTTTTCCTGTATTTGAGCTTCCAGTTCAGAAATAACAAGATCAGGATAAGAGCATATGCAGGATCAACATACTCCTCTGGGTTGTCATTATAGTCACAGAAAAGAGATGGATAGTGGAACTTCACTTCTGTGGGCTCTATGTGGTGTCATTCCCTTAAATGATATGAATGGGAGAGTCATCCCAGTGGATGTTTGTTATGATCCTTCTCTCTATAAATGTCTTTGATAATTGCTAGTCATCGTTTTGGAAAGAATTTGTTCAACAATATCTTCGAGTATTCATTTTCCATTGATTTGTGTCTAGGGGACTTAAAAGTGACAACAAGAGTGCATGATATAAAATAACCATTTGCACAAAAGCAATTGCAAGTTCTTAGAAGTGAAGGAAGGAAAGAAGAGGGAAAGTTCTTTTCATGATCTTTTTCCTCACTTCAGCTCTTCAATTCCTGCCTCAAAAACCTCCATTTCTACCCCTCCACACCTCTAGTCTTGGTTAAGGAAAAGAGGTCTTTTCACTTGGCAGAAGCCAAGGAAAGCTCAGTAGCATTCGTAAGAACTTTGAAGTCAAATATTTTCCTCTATGTGCAGTAAAGTACTTATTTTTCTTCATTCTATTTAAAAATTTTGTTGACAATTTTAAAGTGTTTTGACTGAATCTTCAATGTTCTTTACATCAAAAATGTTAGTGTTCCTTTTTCAAGCCCTTAGAAATAACACATCTGAAGGGAGGAAAAAAATCTATAGTTTATGTCTTCAGAATGCTGCTGTATTGTGATAAGAGTATCATTCTGAGTAAGGTTTGATTTCTCATCTCATTTGTTTGGCTGCACAAACTTCTATGTCAATATAAATATCACAGAGGATTATTTGCCTCAATGAGGGGAAATTTTTCTTCTGAAAATGCCTGATTTTTCAGAAACTCCTTGAGCAAGAAGTGAGAGTTGGTTTGGAAACTGTTGTATGTATGTAATCTCAGCATTCAGTTTATGAATTCTGGTTCACTTGCTTTATCATGGGCTGCCTCAGGCTGTTGGAGCCCAGAGCAGGAGTGATAGATGACCATTAGCCTTGGTGGTGCCCACCAAAATGGGAACAACTAGTGCTGGAGTCTTAGGAAAAGTCTTCAGCCAAATTACTCTACAGGGAAAGCAGTCGGAACATCCATTATTTTGCCAGAAGCAGAACAAAGTAAGTTTATAAATAAGACCCTGGGGAACTTGCCGAGCTTCAGGAAGCTAGGCTGACTTCTGCAGGAAAGAACTTTGCTATGCTCAACTGTTTGCCCTAGAAGGAAGGAAATGTCCCATATGGGTGATAGGGCAACGTGATTTGATTCAGTAGAGGAGTCATGTGGGGGAAAACATGATCCCATATTCCTGTTAAGTTTCTTGTTTCAGTGTTGTAAACATACTTTAGGGAATAGAAGCAGAGAAATGTAAGTCTAGGTAAGGTAAAACTGATTGCGCTAGCTCTGAACTATAAATTTGGTATGTTTGTAAGAACATAGTCCTTACATGGGAAAGACTATGGTTTATCTAGCATGGTGTTTTTGGTGTCTTTGCATTCCCAGATCATATTTCTGTGAAGAAATAAGGAGTGGGAGGGCTACCCAAAACACAGGTGCCCACTAAAGGCTGCTTAGGGACACTCTGGCTGAGTGTGTTGGGACCTGAATGCAGTCATCTGGGAAACTCTATCCAAATTTTCTGAAAATGTGTGAAAATATATTGTCCAATTCAGATCAATACCCGTAGAGAAAGGTAAGGAATTTTACTGCAAATTCTGTTTTGAATGGGAAAGATTGAAAATCAATGCTCTTAGTCATCATAGAATAGCAGGTTGGAAGGGACCGCAAGGATCATCTCGTCCAACCAACCTTTCATGGCAAAAGCATAATCTAGACAAGATGGCCCAGCACCCTGTCTAGCTGAATCTTAAAAGTGTCTAATATTTGGGAATCCACCACTTCCCTAGTGAAATTATTCCGCTAGCTGGTTGTTTGTGAAAAATGTTCCTCTTGTGTCCAATTGTAATCTCCTCAGAAGTAACTTGTAACCGTTACCCTTTGTCTTTTCCATGTGAGTCATTGTAAAAGGAATCTCCATCATTTTTGCAGCCAACTTTAAATACTGTAACATGGCATTAAAGTCTCCCCTATCCTTTTCTTTCTTTGAGGCTGAACAAAGCTTCGAGAAAGGCTGAGAGAACTGCCTCTCTCCATGTGCCAGGGTTCCCAGTCCTTTTGTCTTGTGGGCCCTCTCCAGCCTGACCACAATCTATTTTGCATAGCAGGGACCAAAACTGAACACAGTATTCCGTGTGTGGCTTGACAAGTGCTGAGTAGAGGGGGACAAGGCCTTCATTATCTCTGCTGTGATAAAGTGATGCCCTCGATGGTGCGTCCTGGTGGCTTCCTTTGCCACGGGAGCACACTGTTTGCTCGTATTGACCTGCTTGTCCACCAGCACCTCCAGGTCCCTTTCCACAGAGCTGCTCCCCAGCCAGGTAGATCTCAGACTGTGTTGCACTCCTGGATTGTGCTTTTCCATGTGCATTTGTCATTTTTCATTTGTCTTTGTTGAACTTTATAAGCTTCTTTTTAGCCCACTCTTACAGCCTATCCAGGTCTTCCTGCAGGATTGCTCTTTCTCTTCCGAAGTGCCCACTTCCCTGCTCAGTTTGGTATCATTGGCAAACTTCATCTAGGTGCACTTGATCCCGTTATCCAGATCAATTATTAGGATGTAAAACAGTGTTAGGCCCAGTATCGATCCCTCGGAGACCCCACTTGTGACAGGTTGCCAGTTTGGAAAGGAGCTGTTTACCATCGTACTCTGGGTTCTACCTGTCAGGCAGTTCCCCACCCACTGCACAGATCACTTGTTTAGACCTCAGTGCATCAGTTTATGGAAGAAGAAGCTGTGGGAAACTGCACTGAAAGCCTTGGAAAAATCCAGGTAGACAATATCCATTGCTCACCCTACCTCGACTGGGCAGGTTACTTTGTTACAGAATGTGATCAGGTTTCTCAAGCACCTGTTGCCCTTGGTGAATCCATGCTGACTTTTCCCAATAATGTGCTTCATCTGACTTGTGATAGCTCCTAGAAGGATTTGGTTCATAATTTTCCCAGGGAATGAAGTAAGACTGATAAGCCTATAATTTCCTGGATATTCCTTTAAGGCCTTCTCAAAGATGGAGCTGACATTAGCCTTCTTCCAATCTTCTGGGGTGTTTCCTGATCCCATGATTTCTTAAAAATTGTGGAGAACAGCCTTGCAATGACATCAGCAAGCTCTCTTAGCACCCTCAGGTAAATATTGTCAGGGCCCATTGATTTGTAGGGTCAAGTTCCTGTTCACAAAGCAATTCTTCTTTCACTGACAGTGGCTCTGTGTTTGCATCAACCTGGATTTTTGTTTCCAAGGTCTGGGGCCCAACAGAAGACAGAGGTGAAGAAAGAGTTGAGAACCTGTGCCTTGTCAGTGTTGTTGGTGACTAATTCATCTTTTTGATTTAACAACGGGTCAGTATTTTCCTTTACTTTCTGCTGCTTGTTTCTTCTTTACCTGAAGAGCCCTTTCTTGTAGTTTTTTACATCTCTGGCTGAGATGGCTCCATTTGAGCTGAGCTGTTACTTTTCTACTTGCATTTTTGCATACCCTGGCACTGCCCCCATAGTTCTCAGCTGGTATTCATCCACTTATCCATCTCTGGTACACTTCTCTTTCTTTTGAGCATAATCAGAAGCGGTTTTGAGCAGACTCAAGCTCACAGTAAAGCCAAGGGGGTCTCTTGCTCCATCTGCTTCCCTTACCTTTAAAGAGGATGAATTCTTTGGGTGCTTCTAGGAAAGTATTCTTGAAAAACTCCCAGTGCTCACTAGCTCCTTTATGCTCCATGGAAGGTTTCTGTGGAATCCCTCACAAACATTGCCTAGTTCTGAATACCTGCTTTACTAAGAATTAGAATAAATACTTTCTGTAAACCAAAGCTATTCTTGTAATAAAAAAGCAGATAGAAGGAGAGTTGTGTCTGTCATACACTAAATATAAATCTGAAACAAATGGTTTTACAGACTCTGTTAGTTCCTTTGATGGCTCAGAGACCTGGAATCCTTTTTCAAATGTACATTTGCCAACAACCAGGGCTTCCGTAGTGCAAACCCCATCAATCATCTGCTTGTATTTCTGCAGAATACAGCATAGCCAACAGGGCATGAAAATCTAGACTGCCATTTCTTGGAACTACGAGAGGTAGCAAAAAGAGGCAGCATATTTATTGAGAGCCTCTGTGTGTGAGGATGTCATCACATCCTTCTTATTTTTCTTGGTTGTTTAGGATTTTTTTTTAACTTGTCATATGCGTCAGTCTCTAAGATGTCTAGTAAACTACATGACTAAAACTGTTGAGCCCTAGACACTCTTGAGGTCTTTGAAGTTGCTGAGAAAATGAGGAGTTAGTTTGGATCTTGATAAAGAGTAGCCTGAATTCATCCCAGGTAACTTTTAAAGTGTTTAACAGGGCTATCTATTCTAGAAACATGTGTCTCCCAACTTTCCTTTGTGGAAGAGAGGCACATACCTTTATAGGTCTGTATCTGTAGGTATAGATGTTGGTCTTAGCATGGCTGACATCTTCTAAAGATACCTGTTTCTCTGCATTGACTAGACAAAGAGTCTAGGATGATTATATACTCAGTTCAGGTCCTTCAGCTGGGAACAGCATGTAGGTGGAATCTCTTTGATACTGTGAGAGTGGTGAATGGCACCTTCTCTACAGCCTCTCTTCACCATCTATATAATGTTGTGCAATAATTTGAAGAAACAGGGACTACCTGTACAACTGAGGTGGCTAATGATTGACCTTCACCTGTGTTGGCAAAGGAACAGGTGGAGGTCAAGAAGAAATGCTGACCATCCAGGGCCTATTGCAAGTAAAAGCAAGCAAGAAAAGGTAGTGGCTGTATGTAATTCATGCTTTCTGACAGTCTTTGAAGATTCAGAGCACAAAAGGCAAGGGAGACCTGAGCAGCGAAGGAACTGCTTCACTGTAAACTTGCTAGACAGCTTTGGAGTGTGACTTTTATAAGGCTTAAATGTTAATGTGCTTTAGGTTTGCTCAACTCCATTGGAAGAAATGATTCTATTTTGAGGAAGAGTGAGGAAAGACATGTCATTGATTGATTTCAATGCAAAGAGGTCACTTGCCTTTTAAAGTGCACCTTTGAGTGCACTCAGTGGGGAATAAATGTAGTAACAAAGGGTACCTTTTCTGGGTGTACAGTTCAGAATTTGGGTGTAACCGCAATAAGTTCTGTTCATATATTTCCAATTGTGTTAAGTTGGGATTTTTTGAAAGAAGCTCATTAGCAACTTTATTATAAATTAAGAAAATTAAACTTTCTGTCATTTTACTACTAATATTTGGTTGAAGAACGTTATTCACTAACTATAAAGGTGCTGGCAATACTCATACAGGATTAACAATTAATTTGTACAATCACCACATAAAACTTGGAATAAACATTTCTTTAGTGCGTAGTGCTACAGGTGTGTGATCAGTGTGGGTTTTCATGCTTCTTGACTATTTTTCTATTCCTCCTAAGTAATATCAGGTATGGGAACTGGAAGTTGTTTATCTGCAAGTTAGTAACATTTGTAGGGCCCAGTGTCCCTGGGTGACCTCCCTGAGACAGATTCCAAGCAGCCTGTGTCCCCAGGTTCAGACTCTCTGTTAGCTCTTTGCTCTAAAATGTCTGCACTCCTTTGCTAGTAGGCATGAAATCAATTCAAGGTTATTTAGAGTTCATTAGAGAAAATCATAAGGAGAAATAAATTGATCAGAAAACAAACACTGCTGGTCCAGAACTCTCTGATGAATATAGGCAGCTAGGTATGCATTTTGGGGTTTGTATCGTTCTACTAAGAGGCTGTGCATCATGCTGCTTTGCTTACCAGTAGAAAACAATAGCCCTCTGTATTCTGAATGCAGGGACAGACTTTCTGTTTGTTTATGGCATCCAGTTATGCTTGGGGCATAATTCAACCCATCATATTGGTTTTGTTGTTTAGCCTAGGGAAAAGGAGGCTCGAGGGGGACCTTATTGCTCTTTACAACTACCTGAAAGGAGGGTGTAGTGAGGTGGAGATTGTTCTCTTCTCTGAAGTAACAATAGATAGGACAACAGGAAACAGGCTCCAGTTGTGCCAGGGGAGGTCTAGATCAGATATTTAGGAAAACTTTCTTCAATGAGAGGGTTGTCAAGCATTGGAACAGGCTGCCCAGGGAAATGGACTCATTATCCCTGGAGGTATTTAAAAGATGTGTAGATGTGGCACTTAGGGGCATAGTTAAGTGCTAACATGGCACTAAACATGATGATTGGATTTTATGATCTTCAGAGTCTTTTCCAACCTTAATGATTTTATGAAGATGCAACATCTAAAAGAAGGTTTTCTTAACTTTAAGTAGACAGGTTATTTTTTTTAGCTGCTTCATCTGTGTATTTTTCTTTGTTGTTTGACTTCTGGTAGTAGGATATTGGTGTAGTCCTCAGCAATTCTGGTACATTAAGATGCAGAATTGGAAAATCTCTTGAAGAATCAATATTAAGAAATTAAATGTTAAGTTGTGCTCCAAATTCAAATGAATTCGAGAGCTTTTTCCAGTTTTCCCCTCCAGTACATCTTTACAGAGAGGGTAATCAGACATTGGAATGGGCTGCCCAGGGAAGCGATAGATTCTCCGTTCCTGGAGGTATTTAAGAAGAGGCTGGATGTGGCAGTTAGTGCTATAGTCTAGTAACTGGTGGTAGTGGATCAAGGGTTGGACTTGATGATCTCAGAGGTCCCTTCCAACCCGTATGATTCTGTGATTCTGTGATTCTATGAAGATACACTTTTTGAATGTCTGTGGCTTTTAATTTCTTAATCATTCACAGATATTAGTGGTGAGTATCCCAGGATGCTGACATGGCGCATTTCTATGTCATTTCATCAACAAGGGAAGTTGAGTGGGGTCAAGGGGCCTTTAGTTTGTGGAGGGCCTTTTCTATTACAGGAATGGTATGATTGAAAACTGGCATCATACTTTTGTAATTCCACAATGACAGTAAGAGGAGTGTGCATTAGTTGCATTCTAGCTAGCTCACTGTGTTTTGAATGTCTTTATTAGGTCTGAAAACTTTACATGTACTTGTTGTAGTCTGTATTCTGAGCCCTCCACATCTGTTATATGCCATGGAGGCTTTTAAAGCTTAGCTTAGCTCCCAGTATCACTCCTCATATTACAATAACTTACTTTTTGGCTGAGAGCACTTCTGAGAACTAATCTGTGATGTGTTTACTTTGGCTGGAGGAATTGAAATGCTTTAAAGAAAAAAAAAATTAAAAGCTTCCCAAATGTTCCTGCAGCTTTGCTTTCTCCTCTTATTATGCTAATCTGATTGTTTTTAATGTGAGGGCTTCTTTTGCCATGGGTCTTATGTGCTCTGCAGTGTCATAAAAGGTGTACCACTTTACAGTTAAGTAATGTTGACTCGTAAGTTAAAAATCTTAAATTTTCAGTTGGAATGCTGCACTGTGTATGACTATGTCCGTTTTTTTCTTACTTTAAGTCACCACATTTAACATCTATGACTTCTTAACAGGACATCTAACTAGGAGGCTGTCTAAGTGAGCAGAAGCTTAAGAAGCACAAAAACACCTACTTTAATATTTGGTTGTTTGGTCTTTGGAAAAATAATTTCTTATATGCCTTCTTGGTTATTGCCATCATTTAATTAGCAGGTAAACTAATGTACGATTAGAGTTAATTGACCTGTCTATACTTTCTGGGAGAAAGATATTAAGAAGTGATAGTGAGAGATTTGTCAGTATTTGGGAAGTTTCGTTTCTTCGTTCTCTGTTAGTCAAGTTCACACCTTTGCACAGTGCAGCTGTGGAGATCCTTCTTGTCTATTTTGTGAACTTGTCTTAGAAGAGACCAGGCTAATATTCACAGTAATTCAAGGGATAATATAGAACTTCCCTTAAACATGCTTGTACAATTCTTGTAAGTGTACATAGAATTGTAGTTAGGAATCTCATATTTCTTTCTGCTTCCCGGTTCCTTAAGAGAAATCCTAGTGGGTAAGAATTTGCCTTCAGGCTTTGTAAGTGAATGGTTCAGGCAAGTAGGTTCCTTTCCATGGCAGTTAATATATAGACAAAGGTGGTGAAGGAGAGTGTAGCTTGGGACTCATTGATGTCGTGGTGCTGATGATATGCAGGCCTGCTGCCCTAGTGCTGGACCCAGCTGCTAATTTCCTAATATTTGGCTGGAGCCTGCGTTTGGATAAAAGGGAGCTGGCTGTAGCTCGGGCCAGATAATTTGGAGATGCTAATAGCTCATTTGTTAAAACAAGGAGAGGGCTTGGCAAAGAGAGAGGGAGTTTCTTTCTGCCTTGTCTCACCCTTTCTCTCTGCTTTAAACCTCGAGAGTGTTTATTTTGTGGGTGTTCTTTGGGGTCGTCATGGACACTGGTCAGGAATGGACATTTCTATCTTTTTTTTATTTTTTTGAGATTACAAGTATTTCTCATGAAGATAAATCTCCTGTTGTCATACAAATTTCTGTTTGGTACGTTCTGGCTTGTTGCAGTGGCTTACCCACGAGTATATCTTTGCGAACCACTTGAGAGAGAGAAAGAAATGTCAGCTGTTGCAGGCTGTTGACTGCCAGTTACTGATTTGGGCTGGCTGGTGTGAACACATTTATGTCTGTGGTTAAAAGCTCTAGATTTCTTTGCTGGCTTAGATTCAAGAGGCTTTACATAGAATAGTGTAGCTTTACTTGTGATTTGTGGCTGGAGTTCAGATTGCAGCATCCTTATGTGCATCCATAACAGATGAAGTCTGTCGGTACGTGCGTCTTCAGTGCGTTAGCCTGCATGGTGTGTACACAAGGCTCTCCTTTAGGGCCATGATCTTTGCTCCCTATGAAGAAGCCAGCGTGCACCGATCGTGGTTCCTCACTGAGAGACCACTTGCAGAAAAAAATGAACTTTGCACTTCTGAGATTGTGGCTTCAGTTATGGCAAATAAGTATCTTGTGTTGCGTCTTAAAGAAGGAAATTTTGTAAGATTTTCTGGCTGTCTTCAGTAGAATTGCCCATGCTCAACAGCTTGAGGTTATGTATTTTGAGCTGTTTTATCAGCGTGATCAACAGTGGCTTTAGTGAAGTGTGAAAACAGTTTATTGTAGGACAGTCAGATCCTAATTCTCTACTAGTTACAGAAGAATTTTTCAGCATGCAATACAAAAGTGATTTTATATATATATATATTATATAATACATATATTTTTACTCACTCCATATCCACTAGCTCAAAACTGAAGACATATGGCTGCATGCTTTACAAACTGCAGCTTCCATTGTTAGCCGTAAGTGGGAAATGTTATGGAAGTGACAGTGGGATGGATTGTTGTGGTCAGGTCTGATTTGGGTGGAGCAGATGAAATTCTGCCAGGTAGTAGTGAAGAAAAGCTATCTCTGGCCACTTTTTACGAGTGAGATGTCCAAGCATAGAGATGTGAACCAAGAGGTACAGGATCAAGTTTAAAGTGCCATAAACTTAGTTAAAATATACCAGTTGACAGCATTTGCCATCTTGGATTTGATCCAGAAGGAACATTCCTGAATACTAGAAAGTAAATAGGAAGTGGACCTTGAAGTAGGCTTTCAGGTTTGTGTACGGGATATACAAATAAGTTTTTATTGTTTTAATAGCAGACTATTTGAAACTCAGTATTTCAAAAGATTCCCTAATTAAGTGCAGTTAGAGTATTATTACTTTAATGAAGCTTTTGTTTTATATTAACAAAAACTGTGCTGTGTTATAAACATGGGTTTGGTCACTTTGTACAAATCCTTTGATATAACTGTCTTTATCTGGCGTTGTACAAGTTATTTTTTTCATTTACAGTGTATATTCATCATGAAGGGATCAAAATACACTGTAACTGAAATAGCTTTGTTTCCAGGGCAATTCTTTCCTCATTTATTTTTATGTGTTTGCTACTTCATATATTCTTAATTGAACTGTTTTATTTTAATCATTTGTATCACTTTATAGTGGTGAATTTGTTCCTATGGGAGTCTGGACTTTGTCATTTCACTTAGAAGTTTTCCTAGGAAGTCAGAACATTAAATAAAAGTAGAAAAGATTTGCTGTACATCAGTTTTGATTATCCTGAAAACACTACACAATTTAGATCTATAACCACATATGCAGATATTTTAAGCTTCGAGGCAATTCTGCTTAACTTGACAAGTCTGTTTTCAAAGTTAGAGAAATGAATATGAGTTTCTGAGCTGTAAGTGCACAGACCCTGACTTCCCTCTGAAATTTGTTATTTCCAGAGTGTGGCTTACTAATAGTAGGGGTTTGGGGTTTTTTTTAACTGAACTAATAAGAAAAACGTTAGAGGGAAGCAAGGTCTTCTGGTGTCATGAATCTGACAGTTTGAAAGATGCTGTGTGGGGTCCATTTTACAGCTGATGCCCCTTCTATCCACAGCTGACAGCAGCAGCAGAGCAACAAAATCTTAGTGCTTGAATTTGATGGTTCATCTGTAGCGATCAGCTTTTTTTTGGTTAGTAAATTGCACTACCTAATAAGATGTTTTAATATATGATAATGTATTTTAATAGCTATCTGGTGTAACTATTAAATTATAATATTGCCCATTAAACTTTGTTACTAATTACTGAAAATTTTCCTCTGAAAAGGTGATTCCCCGCCCCCATTTCCTTTTGCCCCTAGGGAAGCTTTATTAATTTCAACAGAGACTTACTAGTGATGTTGCTTCCTTTTTACAAATAGGTTGGAGTGCCTTTTAGTAGGCTCTCTGAATGTTTTTGAAAGCAAAACATTAAAAAATAAAGGTGAATTGGGTTGTTCAGGAAGAAAAAAGAAAAAATAAAAATATTAAAAATCAAGGTGAAGACTGAATAAAGCTCAGGGAATGAAAATACCCATACATGAGAGGGGGGAAAAAATGTCATTATGGAGAAGGAAGAGAAAGGAATAACCATAAAAAGCAAACTGCTGTGCATTGCCCAGGATATACAAAGAGCCCTAAGTAATTTGTACAAAAGCTACACACCACATCTCACATGGTGAGATGGAATTGGGGTCATTTTTGAACAGAGTTTTCTCACAATTGAAAATTTTTACGAAGGACATTTTTTATTTCTGCAGTGCATCCACTCAGGAATTCCCTGTTCCTGCAGGGGAAGATGTATTTCTTGCAAAAAGGATCTTTCACTGGAGAGGTGAAAATGGTTTACTTGGAATTGCATAGTTATCATAGAATCATATTAGCCACCTCGAGCAGAGCAGAGGCTTTGTACTCTCCAAGAACTTGCTTTCTTTGGGAAGCTGGCAAGAACTTAAATGTTCTTCCAAAGCAGCACTAGTGAAGATTAGTGTGTTCTTAACGCTTTAAAAGCACTAAAGATGCAATGGTCCCCAAGCACCATCAAACAGAGGGTGAGATCTTTGTGTCATGGAAAAACCCAGTGTTCCCTGGCTCCACTTTGGGGAACAGATTGACCCTAATACTCAGCCAGGAACACAGTACAGCGATATGATGAAGGGCACTTATACAAGTAAAGCCCTTATACATGATAATGCTGTAGGACTTCACAGAGAGGACTGCAAAATTTTGTTTTAAATATCCAGTGGCAGATAACTTTCTGTACAGAAAGAAAAAACAAGATTTTTTTGTTGTTCATTTTCTGCAGCCCTTCTACTTTTCCCACCCTCTGTTCTCCAAGTGACACATCTGTGCCAGGCAGTTTTGGCGTAGTGACAAATGTTTCCTTTCAAATTTCAGATTCTCTCCTGGGATGAACCATTGCAACTTGCTCTTTTAATCTCATTTTGCATCCCAACCATCACCCTGCTGAGACACCTGTCCCTCCTGTTTCACAGGTCACACTGGTGGTACAACAGTTGCTTACTTTTTCTTTCAAAGGAGCGTGATTATGCTCATGAAGTAAGTTATTTGATGAAGAATCATCAAGTAAGGGGAAAAAGCAGAACAAATTTGATCATCTGGCTTAATATTTTGAGATGACATTTTACAGAATTAGATGGGTTTTTTTAAAAGAATACACTGAGATAATAATGCTGTTATTGACAGGCAGTAGTTATACTTCTGGCCTAAAGCCAGCATGCGAGGTTGCAGAAGCTCTCTCGAAGCAACCTGTATTCAGACATTGATACTTCTGTAATCTCTGATGAAATAAGATGTCGGTATATATATGTGTATCAGTAGATACATGTATCTGGTGGTTTTGGTGAATAGTTTGAACAAGTTCCTTGTTTTCTTGGTAGCATGTAGTGCCTGAGTACCGCCATAAAAGTATGCAAGATATTAGCCTACCTGTCTGTCACTAAGAAGCTAGGATTAAAATGGTCTGTAAAAAAAAAAAAAAAAAAAGTGAAGTTAGGCCATGGCTTGGGATAATCTCCAGGTATATGCAACATGGAGGACAAAGTGACGAGTCTTCCAGCACTGTTTAGAAAAGCAGTGCTTGAGCGCTTTATCAGTGTTGTCACAAAAACTGGCATCAGTACAGCCGTTGTTTACCCTTTTCCTCAGCCTTTATATTTAACATCCAGAGCACACAAGGGAGAGAACATTATCAACTGTAAAATGTGTGGCATATCCCTGGGACAAGTGGAGAAGGTCCAATGATTAAGTATTGGGTGATCTCTTGGTGGCATCCTTCTTAGCCTGTACACTCCAATGTTAAGACAGAGGAGAGGAAAATTGTGGCTCCCAGATGCCCACCCAGCTGCTCTCTTACGCCCCCTCTTCAGTAGAACAGGGGGAGAAAATGAGATGAAGAAATTATTAGTTGAGTTCAAGGTAGACAAATGAAGATAAAGGAAAAGTCTGCAAATGGAAGCAAAGGAAAATGATTTATTCTCTACTTACCATCAACGGGTAATGTCCAACCACTCAGGGAGAAGCAGAAACCCCAGTGCATATAGCAGCTGCTTCACAAGATGAATGTCTTAATAATGAATGCACTTCTCCTTTCTCTTAACTTTTATTGCCAACACCATATGGTATGGGATATCCCTCTGGTTTGTTAGGTTCAGCTGTCCTGGCTGTGTTACCTCCCAGCCTCTTGCCCACCCCCAGCCTACCAGCCCTTAGGGGTGTTGGAGAGACAGCCTTGGTGCTGTGTGGGTGGGTTACCAACACCCTTCTAGACATGAGTGCAAAGCACAGCGCTGTGTGGAGTGTTAGCACCATCCCAGCTAGACCCACTACAGAAAGGAAGGTAATCTTTCCATGAAGAGGCAAAAGGACAGAGAAGCTGTCCTCGCAGAGACAGAAAATATCAGGAGCAGTACCAAGCAAGCATTTGTGTACAGGAGCAGTTTGTGGAGTTGTGCAGAGAAAGACAGTGCTAGTGGTGAGTGAGTGCAATCCAGCACTTTATAGACATGTCCTGCAGTCTCCACAAAGCAATTTTCATAAGAAGTCAGTGGCTGTTCAAGGTTTTCAGCAGGTGTGCAATATTTTCAACAGTTGATGTCTGGAGCTAGTAATGATCGTAAATTCAAAGACTTAAACTTGTGTAGTTAATAATGATGGTGCCTGACCAGTACTGTTCACCATCCTAAGGAAAATGCAGCAAGAAAAAATCCTGCACTTACAGATATTTGTTATCCAACAGCACGATCATGAGCAATGTTTGAAAATACTGTATAGATGTAGAATAAACTTCAGGCTATTCTGTGGTGTGGGTAGTTACTACAGGAAAAATCTGCGCATATTTATTTGTGTGGTAAATGGCATTATTACTCATGCTGTTTCTTTAGTGAGTTATTTTTTACTGAAGTGCCACAGTTTCACAAAATTATGCATCAACTTACAATAAAATGCCCTTTTAGTAAGGGATGTGCACAGACAGTAATGAAAATCTACCAGGCTTCATAACACAAGTTTTCGTTTCCATTCTTTCAGTCTGTCTCAAAGTTTCTGGACAGCCCATACATAACAAGGCTATGATAATTTGCTTAGGAAGCTGCCTTTGCTGTGTTTAACCTTTTTTTAGTCAGTATCTTCTATTTCTATATCCTAGTTCATCAGTGAGGTTGTGAAAAATAGTGCCATTGTGAATTGGTTATGGGTCAGCAGCTGCTAGTTTTACAATGATGCACTATTTTCTTCTCAGCCTTGCAGCAGATGTACTCACATCCCATTCTGTGGCTGCCTGGGGTAGATGTGAATATCAAGTAGAATCCAAACCTTTTTGTTTTCTTGTATCCAAATGCCTAGCCAATGGTTCCACTAAGATTTGGAAGGATAATCTGTAATTATTTTGAAAGTGAAGGGTTGTAAGTATAGCTGTCATGATAAAAGGATAAGTGTTGTGTAAATATGACAACCTGGTTGGTTTTGCCCAAGGAAGATGCAAATGCCTCGTACCTCGAAGTATTCAAGGCCAGGTTGGATGGGATTTTGAGGACTGGTCTAGCGGAAGGTGTCCCAGTCTATGGCAGGGAGTTGGAACTAGATTGGAACTAGATGATATTTAAGGTTCCTTCCAACACAAAGCTTTCTATGATGCTATGATTAGCATGCTGTTGAGAAACTTCTTTTGTTTGAGAACAGTGATTCAAGGGGCGGGTCACAAGAACCATCTTGTGGCACTTCAGTGATCTCGGTAGAATAAGAAACCTAGAAACCTCTCCCTGTCCTTTCCCCACCAATTCAGTAAGAACTTAAATTTTTGGCAGTTTTGTGACTGGTGGGAGTGACATTTTCTTTGCTGCAAATCATCAGTTTGGGAGAACAGCTTCAGCACCAAGCTGGCTAGCTACTGACCAGGCATGACTGCCAGGGAGGAGAGTAGAAAGCTTTTAGAGGAACACATTTTTCCCTGTTGAAAGACAGTTTTGAGGTTAGGGTTTCGCAGATATCTAGAAGCAATTATTCTGCAGTGTGTCATTCATCTCCATGCTTTACCTCACAGCATTCCAAATTAATTTTGGCCTCAATATACGGCTTCCAAAGGAGAACCGAAATGCAATCTCTGTTGTTTCTCTGTGGTCATTTTACATTTCCGCAACCTGGAAGCAGCAGTTTCCTGAAAGAGACTATGCCAGCTTAAGTTCATCTCATGTGCTCCTTTGTCTAGACAAGCTAGAAATCTTGTTGTTTCTCCACAACTGTGTGACTTTTGGCAAAGGTAGTGTGTTCTGCCTAGGGAGGTGAATGTAGCATTTTTTCCTTATTAGTTGGTATAAGTTTGAAAACGCTGCTATGATCTACAAAGAGAAAGAAAAAGCTCTCAGTGAAATTTTAGGAAGGAATCTGGGGAATTACCTAGTTTGACTTGCGTGGTTCATAATTACAGGTTCAGTGGGAAGCTCTTGAGAGCTGTATGTGTGGATCCAGTTATTTAGAAATGTTTCTGCTACCACAGCTAGAGCATGAGAAGGAGGGATGATGGGAGAGCAAGCCCAGCATACCTCACCTGCAGACGAGCCCTGGACGACTCCCAGATTCTCACTTCTGGCCTCTTGAACCTAAGATTTTGGAGACTTGTGTACGAAATGCCTTACAAAAGATACCTTGTGGCCTTGCTAGGGTCTTTGTAGTGAAGTGTTGGGTGAAAATGTGTTTATATAAACAGAGAATTGGGATTTAAAATTTTTTTTTTTTGTTGTCTCTGGGAAGACCAAAGCTCAAGCCTGCTTTAGTAAGGATTCCAAAGATTAAGGTCATTTTTCTTCTTTTATTTATGGTATGACTTGAAGCTCAGTTCAGCAAACATGTGACTAATGTACTTCAAGTTCCAAACTACCTCAAGTATATTTGATAAGGTCCTATTAGAGACTTTAGGCCATCTTTTGGCCTGAATGATTTTCACATGAAGTTGCACTCTAGAAGGTTTTTCAGCCAGCAGCTGTCTATTTTCGTGAAGCCCTGGAGATGTGGGTTTATGAAAGATCTTCAGTAGTGCAACCTGATGCTTCTGTAGTCCAGGTGGCAGGAGTGTGGGCGAGAGAATAGGCAGCGGCAGTTCCAGTCTCTGCCAAAACATTTCTACCTGCTTAGAAAGTGGTTTTCCTCAGACCTCATCAGTAGGCTTTCAGTCCCTTTTTATAGCACATGATACTCTGTACAGAAATAGTTCTGTGCTTTAAGTGAAAATAAGGAGTCTTGAGGGTTCCAAACCAAAATTGTTGGGTTGCGCATGCTTGCATGCCTTTCAGAAATTTATTCCAATTACATCCATCTTTGCACATTGTTTTCTATTCTGCATATCTGTGTATTGTGAATATGCTCAATATTAGTTAAAAGCCCCTAAACCCACAGTTGATTCCAACAGAACACTTACATTTTTCTTCTTTCTTGTGTACAGTGTAGTTCTTCTTTTTTTCCTTGTATTCTGTTCTCGAAAAATTGTATCCAGAAAAAATAGTTATAACCAACATTGCAGGTTTGGCTAAACTCAGAAATGTAAAGCATGAGTTGAAAATTGGGTCTTAAAATAAACTTTGCAGCTCATTTTGTTGGTGGTGATTACATTAGTGTCCAAGAAAATGTGTGATCTTATGTATTACGCATGCTATAGTCCTTAGGCACAATAGGGTTAGATGAGGACAGAGTGTCAGATGTAGTATTTGTCATTACCTTTCAATTGCCTACTTGCATGCTGTTGTTTATGTGTTGAACTCTTAGTACTTGAATTTAGATTTTTCTCTGACTTCATGATTTTTTTTAAACAAAAATTCTTCTTGGCATGCTTTATTTCCCTGTCATTTTCAACAGTAGAAATGTTTCCTCTTAAATACAGCTTGTCTCCAGTTTTGATTCTTCTTTGAAGAAAATAACATGTCAAAGTGAATGTAAAAATTCAACTATTTGTTTCTTTTTTGTAAGTGCTAATAATGTGTGTTATTAATTACACTGGCATTGTATGGTTAAAAATATTTTTCTTTTTTTTTCTGTTCAGTAACTACCTTCTGTTGTGTAACTATTCCGTAAAGGTCATATTTTACCAGACAATAATCTTAAATGTCATGCTTTCCATTATGTTTAACTACTTCATATCTAGATATATACTTGGTGGAGCAGAGTACTTTGCTAAATGAGTTTTGGAGATTGGCAAAGTAATTTAATTCAAAACAAATGGAATGTCAGTGTTCTACTTCCCATGCCTGTACATTGTTACTTTGATATCATCAGCCAATTTTGAGAATACATGTAGTTGATCTCTGTTTTCTGTTTATAAATATGACTGATGTACTTTATACCAGAAAACCAGTGCTGAATACATGGCAACAATTTAACAAACAGAAACACTTTATGCCTGAAAGCCGTTTGCCTTCTGGCATTCTCTCAGGATTCCAGTAAAGCATAGGGAAGTGAAAGAGCTGCCTGCATGTTTGAGTATGTCTGTAAATGCTGAGGATGCGTGTGTCTGACCAGAAGTACTTTATATGTGGTGCTTATCTATTTTTGGAGCAGTGTTTTAAATATTTCATAGTGGTTTATTTGGTCATACCCGTGTTAGGTGTGGACATGCAGTGCACACCATGGCAGAAAGTGACCTGTAACCTCTACAACATTAAAAGCTTTTAGTGCAGGATTTAGCCTAGTATTTGAAATAGTTTTGGTCTGTGCTGCACGTTCTCCAGGGAGAACACAAACCTGCTAGCATTTTGGTCCTATTCTCAGTCTTAATTCTCATTACGTTCCAGACTGTTTGCATTTCCCTTAAAAGCTTGCCATTTTATTTCTTCTTTCCCCTTCTTTTATATGTAGAATAGCTTAGGAGGAATGAACGAGGGAAGATGGAAAGGCTTCCTAGTACCTCACAGAGGGAGAATTTACTTCATGAAGCAAAGAGTTAAACTGTCTTACACAGCCAATTAAGTGAATGCTGTCTTTTACTATGCATGCATGCCCTTATGCAGGTAATTCTAATTTATATTGGTAGCGTGTGTCTTCTCTCTTAGTGACCTGGGCTCAGACTGTGACGCATTCAGTGCTGCTTGACAGTGAGGGAAGAAGACCTACATATATACACAGGTGTAAGACAGGATTGTTAAAACTGAGGTAGTAAGGTGAAGTTAAAGATCATATTGTCTGCTCATCTTTTGCAAGCGGGTAAAAATCAGGTCTGGTAACTCTTGCAAGGTCCTTGACCAGTCATTAAATTACTTGTCTTAAGAAAGACCTCCCAAGTTGGCAATTAATGGGATGTAGTCCAGCCAAGAATATTTTAAAATTAGTCGTGTATGAAATTGTGGTATAAATTTCTTTCGCCTCCCTGCAGTTTCTGCTGGTTCATAAGTGGTGAATCCCTGCTGGCATGTTATTGAGGTGGAACTAGGTTTATTTGAGATGATACTAAATGTATAGGTGATTTTGCACATTCTGATATTTGAAGATGTGTTGCCATCTTTAGAAGATACATGCTGAAATATAAAGTAAGAGTATTCTTTATTAGGTTTTGTTTTCCTGAGATTACATAGGTATATGTAGCCACAAAAAAATATGTATATGTGTGGGTATATGTGTACAGTATATGTATTTTATAAAATTGTTTGTAGCTATAGTATAGTTATGTCCCTTCCTTTCTCTGGTCTGATCACTAGGCTTGTGTTTCTTTTCATGTCACCAATAAAACGATTTGCTTGACTTTGAGAAGAGCATGAACAGAAACAGTCTTGCCTTTTGACACCTGGTTGCTTCTCAGTGTCTCAAACATAGCAATCCTCATTTCCATGTATGAACTCTCATAGGATACCGATAGTATTTACTGGCCTTAGTATCTAGGAACCTCAATCAGGAATGAGGGCCCTCTCTTTGTGTGGGCACGAGACAGGTGTGTGCAAGCCATTCAGGAAAACAACCAAAGGACTGTGAGGTAAGAGGTGACAGATGGTTACAGGCAGATTGGAGGAGTACAAGGGAATGGTGAGACAGTATTGACCAGCATGATAAACAGTAGTTTTCAGCACATTTTTTAAAAAAAATTATTTTGGAGACATCTCAACATAGGCATATTTTAGTGGATTCTGCTTGAAAGTGTTTACCTAATACAGTGGAAACTGACATCACCATAGAAAGTGAGAAAATACATCAAGTGTGAGATGAACAGTAAAGAATCTTTAAAAGTGGGAACGAATGATATCGGATGCACAAAGGCAAAGAGGAATGACATAGTTGAAGCGAATGACAATGGAAAATGGCCTTTGCAACAGACATGATTTTGTGTGTCAACTACAGAGAAGAGGATGCCTGTAATGATGGATCTCATAAGATTTTTGGCCAGGAATGTGAGCTGTGTGAATGGATAGGAAAAGCTATATAACAGAGAATTTATGTAGAACAAATCCACTGAACTGACACACAATTGGGATTTCAGGTAATATCTGAGTTGAAAATGTCATCTGTGCTGTGGCTTGCATGACAAGCAGAACGGTGATATTGTCCAGAGTGATTAGAGAAGGATATGGAGAGCTGACATAGGAAAAGACGTTACCTGGTTTATTTTACTTATTCTGGTCTTATGCAAAACTTCTCATGGGAAAGAAAGAGGGAGAAGGACTTTGCAAGGGGGAATGTTGCAGGAAGAGGGTTTAATGCGGACAGTAGGAGGGAAGGTAGGCCAAAAGCAAAAAGGGGAAGGTAGGCCAAGAACAAAAATGGTAGATTTATGGATCATGCACTGGGAATTTCTGTTTGCTGATGTGCAGAGATAAGGCATGGATGAGAGGAGATTAAGGATAGAGCTGCTTTGAGTTCCCCTTAGGAAGCTGACAGAGGAAGAAGCCACCTGAAATTTGGCATTCATTTGATTAAGAAGGACTTTCAGAATAAAATATCCATGAAGGTTTGGTGTATATTTTGTCTTGTATCCATAACTTAAGACCCTAGGATATATTGTATTTTGAGATAATTTTAGAAGACAGATGATTTTATTGCCAGAAACATTTAGTTTTGGGGAAACGTTTAGAAGACTGATGAAAACTGATTGGAGTAGTAGCATGTACTTTAGGGAACAATGATGACTATCAGAAGATTACACGCTTGTTGGGGTGCCATACTTTAGGTGAGAATAAGTTCTTTTAGAAGACAACCACGGGAACCAAAAAAAAAATAAAATTCTCTCTGGATCATCCTGTACTGCAAATAGCCATAGATCAAAACTTTTGCATAAATCATATTGAATGCTAAGTAAATATATATATATATATATCTATATTTCAAGGTGATGAATACTTGTTCTTTCCTCTTTTAAATGATTCCTGTGATGAAGACTTCAAAGAATAGGAAAGAGAGCACAACCTCCCCTGAGATTTCAGCTGTATTCAGGAAAACAAGCAGTACTTTAGAATTCACTATATTTTTTTAGATTTTGCCAGTTTCTGGGATCTAGATTGTCACTTCATGTGAATTGGCATGAAGCTGTTTAATAGTACAGAAGAACTGAAAATGTACACTATATAGTGGTTTTGGAGGAGAATTTATGTTAAAAATCAACCCAGTTATTGTTTCTGTTGCTCAGAGAATTTCTTTTGTTGTGTGAGACTTAAATCTAAGAGATTTGTGTATGTGTGTATCTGTGTGTGTGTGTATGTGTGTCTCTGTAGAGGTTCCAAGTGACATTTGAAGACAAACAGATGGAATAATAACTTGGGGCATAAGATTAACCAGTTGTAGTCCCAGACTTGATTATGGCTAGACTAAGGAAGTAAATACATTTCAGTACTCTAATTTGTAAAATAGCAGCTAAGTAAATTGAGAAAATCCTAAGTGATGTTTCCAGTGATGCTTTTTAAAGAATTTTTGCCAATGAAGAGAATCAAAGTATGAATCTTCTGAAAAACAATCTCAAACCCAAGACTTTATAGCAAATGTTAGCAATTTGTGGAAGATAAGTAACTTTTTTGAATTAGTGAGTAGAAAAAACTCGCTATCTTTGATAAAGATTATAAGATTCCACATTCTTTATGTAGCTATTCTTTTATTTGTTTTTATAGGTTCTGCTTTAATAGTACACTAGTGAATGTAATATAATTTTTAATTAAAGAAATTGAACAATTAGGATATTTGAATCAGAAGGGTTATATAGAGACATTTATTTTATTGTAAATATTTGCTTTGTGTCTCAATTTTTATATCAGGGAATTGAACTATTAGTGAATGCCATGAAGAGCTGGACCCTGGTTAGTATTGCAGAACAGTATGAAAGGGCCCTTTGAATATGGTCTGAAAGGAAAGCTTACCATCTGTACAGGACCGTCAGTGGGCTAAAGCTGGCATTTCTGGCTTTCTTCCAGACCTTTCTCTCTGTCTGACTAACCTCAAGTTTGGATAAGGAGGGATCCCCAGGTGGCTTAGTGTCCTATTTCTCCTCCTCTCTGTCCACTGACTGAACTCATCTGCAGTACAGCCAAAACAGTTCAGTCTTGCTTTCAGAGACTGGACAATATATAAAACTAAGGAAACAAAGATAAAAAAAAAACCCAAACAAAACCCCCAAAACAAAAACCCAAACAAGCCCCCCAAAACAAACAAACAAAACTCCCCTAAAAATCAGCAACAAAAAACACAACCCAAAAGACTGTAGAAAAAGCTTAAAATCCATGTATTTTGCTGGCAAAACCAACAGACTGAGTTTCCCCATAGCTTCCTAGAAATGCTAGCTGTAGGGGACCTCTGGAGGTTTGTACTCAAGTTTCCTGCTCAGAGCGGGACTATTACTAACACTAACTCGAGTCAGCCAGGCTTTTGTTGATGTACATTGTTGAGATGGTTTCATACAATGGACCAGCGTGCAGATGAAGAACCTTTCTTTACAGAAAGCACAGCTCCCTCTTATTTTTGTTTCTGATTTTCCTTTTCAAAAAGACCGCATCCATGACCATGCTGTGGTCTTGAATGCTATCCTAGATCTGTGATTCTGATCGCACCACAGCTCTGCTATCATAGACAGACTTCTAGTTCTGCCTGTCTTATTGCTCAAGCTCTGTGCAGTGGTGCACAGCTGTTTGAGAAGTCTGAATGTCCTCTGTTGCATGGCCTCCTCCAGCATGTACTTCCCCTTTATCTGCACTGGTTACTCACCTCTGTATTTAGACACCATTCCCTCATGAAGCTACCTTAAAGCTTTCCCCACTTGATAGCAAGCTTTTTTGCAAAGATGTTCTTTTGTCTGGACCTCCATTGAGATCATTCAAGATCTGCAGTTTGGAAACATGGGACTGGTGAAGGAAGAAGAAAGTATGCTATATAGGTGATTGAGATTGAAATGTTTCTTTGCATTTGCACAGCCAAAGACAAATATGATAAGGCAGTGAAATTCACCTGAACACAGTGACCTCCTGTTGTGTCCTTAGTGCATGAGTTTCATCAAACTGGCTAAGCAAGGACTTAATGCAACTTGCAGGGGCTTGTGTGAGGTGTTCAGAAGTTAATGAACTGAATTAATTCTAAGAAAACTGAAAATAAAGTCTTGGCTATATATAGATAGAGAGATATGTATAGATACATATATAGCTGTTGGACAGAACGCTACTGGGGAGGAAAAGAGTTTATGAGGCATTTTGATGTCTTTATATGAAGCAGTATAAATTTCAGCCACTTAAGTTAAGTAGGAATATCCTGGAACGTTTGAAGTGGGGTGAATAATTTAAAATAAATAAGGTCAATGAAGAAGGCCCTGTTTGCCAGTCTGAAATGTAAATTCTGGAGACCCTTTAGAATTTTTGCTCATGCAGAAAAAAAGAGAGTAAATCATTAGGTCCTGCATTTTATAAACTGTTGGTTTGAGGAACAGTTCAGTTATCTCAGCACTCTGTTTGATCAAGATCTTTTAGCATGTCATCTGTCTTTGTTGCATGAAAATTTAACTGATTATTTTTTCCAAACATTCTTGAAAGTGCATCCGAGAGGGTTCATGAAGACCAGATGAGATTCGTTAGGATGGTTTTCTCAAAGCAGTCTGTGTACAATATGTCATCTTTTAAAAACATTATTAAAGATGGTATTTCCTGCTCCAGAATTGCCCCTGGCTTTAGGAATAGGTAAAATTTTTATGGCGACATTTGCATTCTCTACTATTAAATAGGTGAGTTTGTTCTACTGTTTTACTTCAGGGCAGGTATTTGGCAAATATAGCAACTCTGGCTAGTTGGACTGGATTCCTTTCGGAAAATTTTATTGCCCATGAAAGCATAATGTGGACACACACAGTAAAGTTTAAAGTATATATAGTGAATACCACAAAAAAGTTCATTTGCCAATTTCTTTTATTTGGTAGGTATACTAGTAATGGTGAAAACGCTCAGGCAAACTTTGTCTTTTGACAGCTTTTGTGGTTAATAAGGTGTAGTTATTGTGGGGATTCTGAAAGAGTTTTCTCACCTCTCGCCTGTCTCACATATATCACCTGACTGCAAAGGAGCATAATATTGAACTATGAAGACCATGGTAAAGTGTAGTGTACATTCATGTAATATTTGAATTAGATTTTGATATTTCAGTCTTTCCTGTGCTTCCCTCTAATAAAAGATATCTGAGAGGTTACCACTGAATTAACGTCAGTGTCTGCCTTAAGATAAGGGGAGCTAGATTATTAAATCACAGCAGATTTGATGAAGGACCTGCATCAACAGGGTATATGGTTCAGGATCTCACTGTAAATGGTTATGATCTCACTTCAGAGTTACTCATGTGTAAGACAGAAAGACCTACCACGTGGGTATACAACTTCCTTGTGAGGGAAGGAAGAGGGGCAGGCATTGATCTCTTCTCTGTGGTGACCAGTGACAGAAGCCAAGGCAATGATGCGAAGTTGTGTCAGGGGAGGTTTAGGTTGGATATTAGAAAAACGTTCTTCATGCAGAAGTTGGCTGGGCACTGGTACAGGCTCCCCAGAGAAGTGGTCACAGTACCAAGCCTGACAGAGTTCAAGAAGAGTTTGGACAATACTCTCAGGCACATGGTGTGACTCTTGGGGATGGTCCTGTGCAGGGCTAAGAATTGGACTCGACAATCCTTGTGGGTCCCTTCCGGCTTGGTGTATTCTGTGATTCTATGATGGTTTTGACCAGTACTCATTTCTTCTCTACCTTTGCAAGAAGGCATAATGGGGCTCAGTGAAGCTCCACCCATCTCCTTTGCTGTTACTAAGGATTCCAGAGGTCTGTGTTGGGACACCGAGAGGAGATGTGGTGATCATTGCATGTCTGCCACAAGTTCTAACCCTTTTGAATTGCTGGGGAAAAAAAAAAATCAATCTGACAGCTGTTCCTCTGTGAATTGGCCCTTGGAATTACTGAGCATCATTGGCACACATGACTGTGCATCTGACATAGGGATGAGTAACTGACTTTTGTTAACCCTTGAGAGCACTCATGGAGAAGAAATTTCAGGGGTGTTCTAGGGTATCCTGGCATCCCAAGCCAGGATCAGTTATATTCTATCAGATCTCTGGTTTGTTCTTAAAAACATTCTATTCCAGCATGGCACTGTTCTTACTGTTATAAAATAAAAATCTTCCTTGCTGCATTTTGAACATAATACTTTTCACCCTGTCTTTCGTTGATGTCTCCTATTTTCAGCAGCCAGTTAGGTATATAGCAACTTGGAGAGTTCCTTCTTTGTGTCTTTTTTTGTACATTAAACAATCCTCTTCTGTCCATGTTTCCTCACAGGTTAAGTTTTCTAGAAATCTTTCTCTGCACTTGTTCTCTATCTTGAAGTGTGATGCCTTAAACCGAACGAAAGACAGCGCTGTTTAGAGAGGATTACTTCACTAATGCCATAGTTTTGTAATGGTATTTTATATTTATGCTGCTGTAAGATAGGTATTCTTGAGATCCTCTCCTACAGAATGCAGAAATGCAACTGAAAAAGTGGTGGTTTCTCCTGCATTTATACAGTTCATTAATTATGCAATTCATTATACAGTTAATTATGAAGGTACCCAAGTATCTTACATGTGCACCTACTAATTTACACCTATGCTGCCCTCAAATTGTAGATTGGATCAAGCATCAGGTTGTAAACATTTGAATGTAGGTGCCTAAAAGTACATTGTATGTTAACTGTGTCAGTAAATTCCCAGTCTAGTCAATGGAGCCTTGCCAGTTGGGCATGCCTTAGTGAGGGTCGGATGAAGAGTCTCATTAAAGTCCCCAAACACCAATGACTGTATTGACTTGTCGTCCATTAACTGTAAAAATAATTTGTTTACAATCTGGACTTGAATCCCATTCCATCTCTCCAATTTACCCATGATATTCTGAATTTTAATCCTGCCTTCAAAGGTACTTGCAGTCTCTTAGAGCTCAGTATCCTCTGTGAATTTTGTAAACGTTAACTTCTATTCCACTGTTGAAGCCATAGATATAAATATTGAATGGCATTGGACCTGAAACACAGCCCTGTGGAGCCCTACACAATATGCTGATCTGTTCTGATTGCAGCAATTGTTTTCTGAGTGTTTCTTCAACTAGACAGCAGCCATGTTAGTACATTAATAATTTATTTAGGCCTGCTGTTGAAAAATGCTTTGCTGTTTTGTGGTTTTGCATCCTCAGGATTATGAACTCTGTTATTTTAGAGTGACATTAGAAGAACCATGCTATTCCCCTCCTCCCTTTACTAGCTGCTCTCTTTACCTTCTTTATAAAAAGCTGACTTCAGTTTAGTCTGAATTTTTGCAGAACAAAATGTCCTGATGTATTTCTTTTTCAACTACTCCCAGATGTGGGAGTAGTTAAAATACACACTATTCCAGTTCTGTACTCTGGATGGTTCTAGCAGTTGTTTTGACAAATCTTTTCTCCCTGATCTCCCTGGCTTGGTCGTTTGCAATAGATCCCCACCATGGGAATGTTCCTGATTTTTTCATCTCTAACTTTGTAATCATTACACAGAAGTTTCCCCAAGATCTGAATTTCCTTATGTCCTGAAACTACAGTAATTCTATGTATTCTTGATGTACAATGCAGTAGCCTTTTCCCACTGCCAATCCTTTTGAAAGAGTAGTACCTCTTTATATTTGTACTTTACCCACATGGGTTTTCCAAGTCTCTGTTACTTCAATTAAATAATAGTTTCTTTAGCTATCTGGCTTCTCCAGTTTGTTTCCAGTTAGTATAGTGTGAGCAAATAGAACTTCAGTAAACTCACTCACTCTTCTTTCTTTATGTTCTTAATTCGTTTATTTCAAGTAGCTTTCAGATACTTCATACTACATCATCGTTCCTTTTCATAGATCAAAATCATACGATTTTGTGAGTTCTCCACACCAATTTCAGTAATGTAATAAATCAGAGTGTAAAGATGCTTTCCTCTTTTCCATGAAATAAGCTCCACTCCCATCTGTTTGCTTTCACAGTGCTGCCCACTTGCTATGGAAGCCAAATTCCTTAGCATCTTTGAAGTCGCAAGTAGAAAAATGTCTCATCAGAAATAGGATGTTAAAAATCTTTTTATTTCTAGGCCTAGCAAGTTCTTTCCCAGTTGCTGCAGTGGTGGCACTGATAGCGGTTGTTGAAACAGTAAGTTAGCATCATCCACTGTGTTTCTGCTCCTTTGTGCTGGAGCTTCTTTACATTGGAGATGCACCTTTCCCAGACATTTTATGTATTGCACAGGACTGGAATGCTGTCTTTCAGATTTCGCTGTGAAAACTTACTTCTTTGATCTTTTAGTTTCATTTCAGCACATATAATTTGAGTCAACACTCGTGACAGTGAAAATAAGAGCCCTACAACTCTTAAGCCAGGCTCCTTGTGCTCAGACTGGTTTCTTCATCAACCGTTTAGAAAGCAGTCACACTTTCGATGTGGCAGATTGAGAACTGTGTCTCGTTTTAGAATGTTATGATACAAGGGTTTCATAAATATAAGATGTGGAGTTACAGCTAGGATACTTGATCTCTGAGTATTTATTTTGCATTTGAATAAATTGATTTTGCATTGTTCTGATGAGGTCACAGTGCCAGACTTTAGGTTTGCTTGATATTAGGAGCAGCGGGTTGTGCTAAAGAAATTCCACTGCACTGGGAGGGTTTGAACCTTGTGGTTTTAACAACAGTGACTTTTGGCTTGCCAGCAGACATGTGAAGCACCACAATTTCTATCTTGAACAGCACTGAAATAGTTAACAATGCTGACATTTAGAACAGCTGTAGTTACTTCTCTGAAGCTGCCATCTAAAGAGGGGAGTAGGGCCTTGAGCATGGACCTCCACGATGGCAAGGTGGGACCACAGCCAGACTCAGTGGCATTCAGGCCCTTTGTACAGGGCCAAGATGCTTAAGTTGGAGTATATGTCTTGAAAGCTGGATAAAGCAGAAGTGAAATTGTAAACTATGGGCAAATATATATTTCATGTTCTTTTCTGGAACTGATGCTCAAGTAACTTCAAACCTCTTTTATCTCCTTTCTTATAAGTATAAAGTCCTGTCCTTTAACTCATTTTTAACACACCAGCTTTTGGCTGCAAAGGCTCCACCTCAGTCTTGGGTGTTGGCCATCATTTGGGAGTCTGAAATTGTGAAACCATGTCATATTTCTCTTTGAACTGCTTAATTCACCAGTGCTAGGAAGAGCTGTGCAAAGTGGGGTCCTATTCGTGGCTCAGAAGGGCCTGCTTATGCTTATGACATGTCTAATCAAATGGAATTAATGGGAGCATGCACACTGTGGTTTTGATTCCTATTAATAACAGCCTAAAGGATGACTTTCCTGGGTGATCTCTGATGTTCACTATGTTATTTAAAGTCTTAATGTTCTGTCATGTATGATTTATGCAATAGAGGTGCATATTTCTATTATATTAGATGTAGAAGGACATTAGCAGCAGTAAACTGCTATAATTTTTCATGAAGTCTTTTGAGATATCACAAAAGATCAGGCTCTTTTAACAGCCTTTTTCTTACAAATTCCTTTTATTTTGCTTACAGAATCATAGAATCGGAACTATTTTAGGTTTGAATGGATCTCTGGAGGCAATCTGATCCAACTGCTTCTCAAAGTAGGACCAACTAGATCAAATTGCTCACAGTATTGGTTGGATTTTGAGCATCTCCAAGGATGGAGATCCCAACTTCTGTGGGTACAGAAGGCACTTCTGTCACGGCATGACCTTCTTCAGGCAATATATCCACCCCCTTACAGTCAGTGAGAATGTCCTTTATTGTAAAGTGTGCCTTTTGTGTTACCACTGTGCATCTTTGGGAAGAGTTTGGCTTTGTCTTCTCTATACCCTAGAGCTAGGGTATAGAGAAGGTAGATATAGACAGCAGTAAAATTTCTCCTTAGAGTCCTTTTCTAAAGGCTGAACCCCCCCGAGTTTCACAGCTTCATCTTGTACGTAATTTTCTATAGAAATTCATTTGTTTCTGAGACAAAAGTATAATATAACTCAACTTTTAATATTTATTCTTAAAAATGCAAAAGAAATCTTCAAGTGGAACATATATGTACTTTGAGGATATGTCCTTTATGAAGCAATTCGGTTGGGAATTGTTGATAGCTTATAGATTACTATAAGTAGGATTTTATAATTAATGTTACAGGAATTTTAAATCTTTCTTTTTGTAAATAAACATAAAACTATTATAAAATGGACATCTACAGTGGTGTGTTATATCCATCTGTCTATATATCTACAGTAGCATGATAGACTGGGAAAACAGCCCTGTCCTTGAGATTTTATTTCACCTGTTGATGATTTCTTCTGTTTAGCTTGGAGGACATGATCTTTACCTGGATTCCTCTGAGAGCTAATCAGAATCAGTGCTACTGTTGGGATTAGCAATGAGAAATTGCTGAGCTCTCCTTGGCAACTCTTACCCAGGTCTGGGTTGTTTGTTGTCAACAGAAAGACTGAATTCTGCCTCTACCACCAGACCTGAGGGTGGGCAGGAGACCATCCTGCTACAGCGTTACACAGCTCTGCTAGATGGATGAGGAGGCTGCTGGCTAAAGTGCACATTCAAGGAATCTGAAGAGTCTGCTGCCCAAACTGAGCCCCTTCAGCACTCAGGTTTGCAAATTTAAATTAAAGATAATAGAGTTTAAATTTCACCTTAGACGTAGATGCTATTGTTTTCTAGGTGACAAAGTTGCAAATACTCAGAACCTTTAGGCTGCCTTGCAAACTAATGCATTGTCAGAGAAGACAGTAATTGATGCTGTCCTTGAACCTCCTGCAAGCCCTTGATTTTTTGCACAGATTTTATTACTCAAATATGAAAAAGCCCAGAGTTAACACACAAATTTGCAATTCCCTGATCTTAGCAGATGGATCACAGCCATTTCAGAAATCAATGACTTGTAACTGAGTTATCCACTCTCTTAGCAAGGAAATATCTTGGTATCTGATCTGCAGATTTCTTCAGGAAGCCCTACTCATTTACAGACAATTTTTTTCCCTCTTGGAAGGAACTTTATGTGTACGAGATACTCTTTGTCTTCTAGCTCTCATTTAAAAAAAAAAACAACTAATTCCTGATTCTGTCCTGAGTTCTTAAATTTTGCTGGAGAGTATAACCTGTCGTAGTATCCAAATGTACATCCTTTCAATGTGAAGATTTTAATTCCTTTTACATAAAAAATTAAATAGGTGTCTGGTAAGATACCTGCTTCCTGCATATTTCAAACTAGTTTCAAACAAATAGTTGCACTTTTACAGCCAATGTTACCTTTTTAGTAGTATATAATGAGATATTAATTGTAAATATTATTTTCAGAGTCTGATACTATGCATATTACTGGGCTCCTTCTTTCCCACTTTTCTTGCTGTAGTCCAGTAAATTTGTCGTTTGGTTTTCATGTTCCTATCACCAAATACAGCAAAGCTCACATTTTGGATGAAGAACCCCATAAATGCCCATCCCCCCAGAACCTTTGTCTACTTTTGCTGCTTTCCTTTCTCACGACAGTGAACCATCTTTCCCAAAATCTCCTTTACAAATTGTCACTTTTATAATGCTTCCTAGTTTTACTAGTTTTACCTCATGCTTCGATAGCAGTGGCATTGAAGGATCTCAGCAGCTGGTGAGACCTGGTGAGACCCCCTCTTTGCTTTGTGCTATGAGGGACAGGCACGCTGGGAATCAAGTATGGGTTGTGCAGTGAAGAGTGGAGCAAAGAGACGCGCTATTGGTAGAGAGGGACTTCTGAAGTGGCCTCTTTGCTTGCTGAAGAGTCCTGTCATGGTGCCCAGCCTGAGGGTAGATGAGAAATAGGGAGGAGACAAGCTGAAACCATGGTTGCTCGACTCCACACTCTTCTCAGTTGCTCTGTTTTTCATGCCTCCAGCTCAGCTGTAAAGCAATAATTAACCTGAGCCTTTTAATTTCTCCCAGTTGGCTTTAAATTAACTCTGTTGTCATGTTGCGTGGAGTAATCCTTCAGGCATCCCTGGGTACACTACAATTTAAATTGTTTATGAGTGCATGGGTATTTACTGTTTGGTCAGTTTTTATTATTGTAATGATATTCATTATTTTGGGAATTTTCTTGTTTGTGGAGAATTGTTTCTTAGACACTGAGCACATGGAGAAAAGAAAAGGAAGGTCCCAGCTCTGTCAATGCTGCAGGGAAGTCCAAAGCTTTTTAACAGTACTTGTGACCAAACCTCCTAATGTGAAATAAAATGTGGCAAATTAGTTTGAGGAAATTTCAGGTCAAAATCCTGTTTTAACAGAGCTTTTATTTCTTGAATAGAGTGTTGTTTGCTTAGATGTACTTAAATGCTATTGTTTGCAATTGTTTTAGGTACAGACAGCTCTTTTCAAGGCAGGAAAATTTTGGATTTCTTTTAAATGGTATTCTTTAAATAGTTTGTAATAAGAAAGAGCCAAGGAAAAGATAGGATCTTGATTTCAGCACAGGCTGTCGTAAATCTCATATTATTATCAAAAGAGTGGGACAAGTTTTTTTTTTTTTTTTTTTTATCACAGGTTTTTTTGTGCTCTAGTTACTGGAGAGTCTAAAACTGCTGTTTTATTAGTGTTGTGTAGTAATATGGTCCGTAACTATAAAGCCTATTAATCACTTCATAAAGCCTTCAGGGAAACTTCTTTCGAATGTTACACTGTGTTTTTATAAGTTACAACCCCCTGGAAATTGGTTTATTATCAGTTTTCCATCAAAGTAAAGTGTTCAAGAGAGTGGAAGATGACCTAAAGTAATCTAGATCGAAAGCATCAGTGAAACTTGATGATTATCCTTGCTTTGATGTTGTGTATATTGAGTGGATTCATGTCAAAACACATCTAGATAGATGCAAGGCAAGCGAGAAAGGCATACCTAGAAATTAAGGTTGCTACTTGCATCACTGTAATAATAAGAATTTTTAAAGTGAAGCTGTAGCCCTCTTATTTATTTGTGAAATGAGTAGCAGAAACTCCAGGACATGATAATATGGGTAGGGTGAACTTTAAATATTCAGAACATGAACTCGCTTCTTTGCATTTGTTAAATGATGGTATGGAAATCTAGTAGCGTACAAAAACTAATCTAGCAGTGTGCCAAAGTAATTAAAGCAAAGTAAATAATCTCCAGTGTTTTTATTCCCTACAGAAAATGTTTCATATCTTATCTTTCCAAACTAGTTTTCTGCTAATTCATGATGTCTTTGTAGACTCTCCTTATTCAGCCAGTGCTGTTGTTTTCCGTGGTGTGGGAATACCTTCCCCCCTGTCCTGGGGGAAAATGTGTATTGGGTACTGTCTGCATTCCAAAAACCGATATTTCTTCTATACAGTGAAAAGCATGAAGGCAACATCTGTAATCCTCTCTGGTCATTTATTGTTTACTTGGCAAAAGCACTTTGATTGCCCCAAGTGTATGTGGTATATGACACTTCAGGACATTGTCCTGGTGCTGTGGGACATTTTGTTGCTGGAAACCAGGGACCTGATGCTAATCTTGTTTTGTTACAAATTAGAAGTAGCTCTGTTGAAGTAGGTGAAGCGTAAGGCTGTTCTGAGGCAGATCAGATTATCTGTCTTTGAGTCATCCCCAAATATTAGACTCTGATGACCTGTTGGTCTTGAAGTTCCCTGTTACTGCAGATAGGAGAAATAAAATAGGACATAAATTGTGTCAAAATTGTCCAGTATTCTTACATAGGAGAGCATGTTTTCTTATGGATTAGTATATCCTGAAGCATAATTTAAAATGAGAAAATAAGGAAAGTGCGAGTCGATATGGTGCAGTGGTCTGACCTAAAACCTTTCCTTCCCTTTTTGGTGCAGATTAGAAAAATGTACTGTTGCGTGTAGACAAGGAAATGACAGAAGACCACAAGAGCAGATACTAGGCAATTAATGTACTTTTTCGACAAAAAAAATAATCATTTCACTGTTTCTAAACAAAAGATCCTTTGGAGACTACCATGACAATCCTTCAGTCTGGACTTTCTGTCTTATGTCACAGTTACTGTGATCATGACTGCCTTGGTTTTTGGAGAATTACCACTTCTATCACATCCCTTTATTTCCAAAAAAATGTTAGCTTGTGCATGATGGATAGCATCTTTGTTGGGAACTTCCAAATGTTATGGGGGAGGCTGAACCCAGCAGTTAAGGTGAGGCTCCTGCAGCTCCATGTCCTTGGGTACGAACAGCAGCAAGGCTGGGCTGTATTCCTACAGCAGTGTGCTATAGGCACACACACGTACACATGCAGTGTTTATGTATGTTATATACATGGCCAGCTACACAGATCAGCAGACACATTTTGTACTCATGAAAACATGAACAGCACCAGTGACCACATCCTGCTCCCCTCCCTGCCTGCTCAGGATTAACAGCTTTTGTGGGGAGTATATAATGTATATGTATGTATAGTATGGATTTCTCCAGCAGCTGGGCTGAGACAGTCACTGTCCCCATCATCTGGCCCAAAATATCCTGACTCTGCTGGTGCTGCCCACTGGACATATGAGCTGTCAAAGCCTCTGTTTTTGCCCAGCTGCTGGGACAAACCACCTGACACAGAGACATGGACAAAAGTGCACACTACAGACCCGCTGGTTGCTGGTCTTCCACATGCCATTCATCCAGTAGCTAGTTCTGGATCCTGTTTCTCCACAAAGGTTTCTCAGTCTATGCCCAGCCTCCCAGTCCCTCCAGCAGCTGGCTGGGATCCCCCTGGTCCCTGTGATAGCCACCTCCCCTGGTGGCCTTGCCCATGGGGACAGGCTATGGGGTATAGCCTCTCCCATAGAATCCTGGTGATGGGTGACTCATCTGGTCCCCAAGGCTGAGGCTCCCTTGGTGGGCCTGGGTTGGGGTTCACTTGTCCAGGGGTTGTTGAGCTCCCTGAGCTGCCACGGTACCTCCAGGCTCCCTGTGTGCTGCAGGGCTCCAGTGGTGGGCTTGGGGGAGGTAGGGCAGGAGAAGATTTGGGTTTTCCCCCCTGCAGCTGATCCCCTGTGCTCCTTTGGGTGTGTGCAGAGCAGTTTTTCTATCACAACAATCTAACACCAGGTAGCTGGACAGAGCAGGTTCAATGGAGCAGCTTCTCCTTAATGTTTCTTGACTTTAACGGCTCCATTTCTCAATTAGATTGGAAAATAAAGTTGATTACGCATGTCTGCAGGATGACACTGTACTTTTGACCAGTAACTGGAAAGTAAATGGGAAAGGTCACGATAAATAAGTTTATTTATAATGTCTAGAAGACCACAGTGGCTTACTTCAGGGCTGTTGTTATTGTTCCTATAGCTAGCAAGCAATGTTTAAAGACTTACGTATTTGTAAAAAGACAGATTTGGATGACATGGCTCTATTTTTTTCGATAACACTTTCTGTAAACATAGAAAAGTTGCTCTGTGTGTTTCTTTAGTTGCATTTCCATGTACTTGTTTTGATTTCACTAAATATTGCAAGTTTAAGCCTGCCTATACAGCAATTTATGTCTTTGCATGCTATCTCTGGCAGGAACTGCATTCTGAGGTGAGATCTACAGATGAAGATAACTGAAGGAAATAGTGGATTTGCTTAGATAATATTAATAAAGATCTGTCAGAGCTAACAAAAACTGTTTAGAGGATACAAAGCAAAAATGTTTAGTGTTAACTTTAGTTTTATTTTTCCTAGTTAGGTCATACTCATTTCCTCCAAGGAAAACAGGACTGCTTATTTTTGCTAATTAGAAGTACATCACTGGTCTGAATCACGTCTGTAATTAGTAGCAAGATTTTCAGTAGATGTCAGAGGTTTTTTTGGTGTTAGATTTGCATTGTTAATTTACTATACATGCATACGTATGCATATGTACAGATTTAATGAACAAAAGGAACAGCTGGTTGTTTTTCAAAGCAATCAGTTAAAGGTGCTTCATAGGCTGACATTGCTGTTCCTCCTCCTTGGGGCTGAATTTGTTGCTTCTGAACAGCTCGAGTCTGTCACTTGGAGAGTAAGTGGGGTTGGGAAACCAGAAAATAAGCCTGTGCTTTGCTCCTGTCGTCCACTCAGCCTGGTAATTCACTCCACAGAAGTGTTGGTGTAAATAGCACTCCTTAGGATGGTTTGGTTGATTTCTGAGACAAATAGAGAGGGAAAAAAATGCTCAAGCGAGGGAATGATTTTGAGGGAAGGCTTGCACTGAAGCAGGCCTGGAAGATAGAAGAGCTGGGTTGGAGCGTGGCTCATGTTCCCCTTCTGCGTCCAAATTGAACTACTGAATAGGTGCAAATGTAGATGGCAGGATAAAAATGGAAACTATTCAAACCAAAAGCAATTAACTTGTATACAGATGGCTTTCTGGCATTCACAGCTGCATAGATTTTGGTTGTGTACTTTTTTAGATGTGCCGCAGAAGGTTAAAGCCATACATGTCCATCTCCAGCTGTTCATGCACATAAAATAGATAAGGAAATGGAGCCAAGTGAGCATTGTGTGTAGCATCGGACTTGCTTGCCGAGATAGGCATCTCAAACAGTAGTGCAGCATCCTGTCCTGTCAAATGGCTCTTGTATTGGCCTTTTATGAGAAGAAATTACATATTTTATATCAAAGGAGTCACTCCAATTTCACAAAAATGAAATACGGGGAAACGCTACATAGACGTCGGATCTCTAGGATGAAACCTAGGGCTGAGAACCCTGAACAGAAGTGGAGGATTGCTGAAAGTAGGAAATGTAAGTTCTTCAAGCAACTTTGGTATGTCTTGGAGACTGTGTCTCTGGAAACCCTTTGATTTAAACTGTTTCACATAGAACGAAGTGTGCTATTCGTGTGCTGATCCTTTATATTGCAATGCAAGCAATTAACTTTAAAAAAACCTTATTAAGCCATGCTTTAAACAAAACCATTTTGGGTTAACATGAAATCTACTTTGATTTGCATCTTCATGTAGAACATAATAAATTCTGGTTTGGGTCAATGGAAACCTGCATTTTTGTCTTGCATATTTTTACTCTTTTAAAAAATAAATTTAAAAAAAAAGAGTTTGAAATATCTTGTTGAAATGGCCAAAGCGTTTAGACCAGGCTTTCCAAAGCTGTGGTATAAGAGCCTCTCCAGATATTTTAAGCTGGTACATGGCCACCACTGCAATAGCCAGATACCACTGTGTGTGCATATATTGGCCATGAGTTGCCACCACTGCTCAAGTGGAACAGTTACAGCCCTGTCGTAGACTTATCTGAATTTTGTTTCTCTTTCTTTTTCTGGGGACACTCTTAACTGGAATCATTTGTCTGTAGTTTTAGTCTGGGTTTTTTTATGGGGTGAAAAACTTGTTTGTCTGTTTTACTTTTGGTCCAGCTTCCTACTGAAAAGCACCATAACCCCCACCTAGTGAAGCTCTGTTGGCTTGCAGACCATTGGAATGCCTCCCAGAGGGCCCCAGTCTTTCTTTATCACACTGTGTACAGTATGGATGTGTGCATGGATTGCTCTTAATCTCTGCATGCTCCTGCTGTGATGGCACAGTGATGAGTCTGCAGTTGCAGGAGCCATGTACTTAATCTTCCTGTTTATTTCTTATGGGGTTCCCTTTTGGCAAGTAGACACCTGGGAAAGGATGTCAAGAGTCCATCTTGATCTCTGTTGTGAAAAGTTGGGACCTGGTCTTTCAGAGATGAATTTTCTGTGGGAAATGAAGGGGTCCATCCTGCCAAATCTAGAGGGATGTTGCACCTCATCCCTAATAAGATGTCTCTATTTAGCGTTCTCTGGGGTGTATGTTTCTCCCTTGCTCTACTTGAAGCGCTTTCTTGTGGTTAATGATCTAAATTTGCCAAGCACACTGACTCATTTTGGTGCTGTTTTTCATTATGTAAGCTATTAACAGGTCACTGCTCAGATGCTGGAAAATCTGTTTCAGGCTAATAGCAAGGTGCACAAGGGCCTCTCCATGGTATATTTGCTATGTGTGCACATGTGTTCTGGCTTGATAGTTGGTAGCAAATCCCACAGCAATATGAAATGCAGCATCGATCCTATTAGCAGTCAATTCCTAATCAGCCTTTCATTAGCACATACAACACTTCACCTTTTCTAAGATTTTTGCACTATATGACTGAAGGAGGGTGAGAGGAAACACACTGACATGCAGAAGAAGGTGTTGATAAGCAAGGAAATCAAATTCTTCCCAGGAGAAGCAGTGTTCTTTCAGTAGAGGAGGAAATAATGCAGGATAAGGAAGTGTCTTGGAGCTGCATATGAAAATCTGTCTCTCTGGCTTTTTCCCTGAAAGTCAGTAACAAGACTGTTGAGGAATTTGAATTTATGAAGACAATTCAGAAGAGAACTCGTGGGACACGGGAAAACCTTGAAGAAAACGTGGAGGAGACTATTTTAGGTCCCAAGTTTGGCAACTCAAAATGACACTGTAACAGCAGACAGCAATTACTACGGGAGCAGATCTTTCTTTGTTACACTCAGATAATGTCCTTTGCTTAAAGATGGTTGCCTTCACATGCACACAAGAGATTTTTAGTATTTCCTTCAGTGTATAGACAAATTGAGAATGGATGAATGAAAATTAGAGATGGTTCCAAGCTTGGAATTTGTTTTTGAAATTCACCCATTTTCCATAAGGAGAGGATCACATTTTCTGGCCGTGGCAACACTCCTAGAAGAAAACAGTTCAAGGTTATTTTCTTTTTATACACTGTTTCTAAGGATAAAAGCCCCTAGTAGAGTGAGCTTTCATTTGTAGGTTTGTTTGGGTTTTTTTTCCCCTTTAAATTTTATCTGAAAATAATTGAGGGAACCAAACAAGGGAGCAGAGAAAAAAAAACAACAAACCAAACCCAAAACAGCCTGCCATTCATGTTTCATTCATTTTGGAGGAAGGTCTGAGTTAGGCTTCTCATAACTAGGACAATCCTAGGAGGAGCTTTCATCCATGCAGTGACTCACAGCCCAATTGGTAGAGCAGAAGATCTCTGATAGCAATACCTTTCCTTAATATGGAGAAAATGAAAATGACAATCTTTGGATATGCTTGCACAGGAAGGAAATATCACAGTTACTGCCTCTGCTGAGGTCTGAAAAATATTTTCAGCATAAAGCAGTGCAGAGACAGTTTCCCTACAAGGAAAAGGGACACTGAAGGATTTATTGTGTTGCAGTATTTATTATGTAAGAGGTATTTGCACGGTAAAGAGAGAAAGCAGATTTTTTCCTGAATATAGGGGACAGGATGAATGATGTTAATGAAAAGCTGATTGATGGAAGCAGAAGTTTGTCTACCACACCACTCATATTTTCTGAACCCCAGCAATCATTTTATGGACATCTGAGTTAAACGAAGGGTGGAGTAATCGTTTGGCATGCTAAATTTTTATAGAGTCTGTGCCAAGATGGAAGTGGGGTGAAGCCAGATTTGATCCTCTAGATGTTAGTTAGTTGCCAGTTCTTCCCATATAGCTAAGAGGACAAGTTTAGAGAGTGATTCAGCCCAGATACGTTTTGCATTGCATTTTGGCATTACCTATCTCTCCCCACACAGTATGGAAATGTGGTACGGCAACAGCTTGGATTTGCTTCATCTACTTCTAGATCCTTCACCAGCCATTTCAGTCAGGAGTCCAGTTGCTATAAGCTCCTCACTTTGCTCCACTGAAATTAGGGAGGACCTAGACAAGAGGTGGACGATTGTTTAGATACCTTATGAAACACAGGAAGCCTCATGATTAGTTGGTGGTACTCTGACAGATTGTTTTGTTTATTTTAGTTCTTGTTCTAAGAATAAGACTGCTTGAATTGCTGTGTTAATAAATATGATCCCAAGTAGAGGCATATGTTTTGAAGACTATTTTTGTTATCTGATTGGGCTTCTTCACATCCTCCTTTTGTGACTAAGTTGAACCCACAGTCTGCCGAGTGTCTGCCAGGATAAGAACCTGCCTACCAGACTGGATGCCATTAATCATTTCCTTATTTTGTTTATTTCAGCTAACATCCCTAAACACTATCTAGCAGGTCCTGACAAGAGCTTGTTGGGTAGATTCGATGTCCTGATTTCTCTTTGACATTTACTGGTGTTGGGCTGGTGCCCGTAACTGGTAGGACATAGTATCCCAAGAAGTCTTCTATGACACTGGTTGCTTTGAGCCCGCTTTGTAGCAGATACAAATTTCTTATAAGACCTTAACTCTGCAGGGATGTAGGGCTTGTAAGCCAAGTGCTCAGAATGACACCTTAAACTGAGGCACAGTGAAAAGCCAGTATTACGTGCCCTCAATTGAAGCTTAGCAATCAAGCCAAGAGCATAGAGATTGCCTCATGATACAGTGTTATCAATTAACCACCTGTCAGGGATTTTCTATGACTCAAAGAGGTAACAGTTAGCTGGCTGCTACCTTCTAGGTAGTCCCACATAATATGGTCCTATTTCCTCTGTCTTAGGTAAAATCTAATCCTTGACATTGCAAACCATTTGTGTTCGTTCCCGTTATGTGATGCATGTCTGTGAGATGAGTCAGATGCACAACTCATCATGACCAAGGCAGCTGAAATTATTCAGAAGATACTGATTTAGTTGTTATTATTGTTTTCTCTAATATATGGGAAGTCAACCATATGTTAATTATTTTCCTTCAGAACAGCTCCATTAAAATTTAAACTGGTGTTATTAGTGGCAAAAAAATTTCTTTCAGTCATGTGAAAACACTGTGTAGCCAGCAGACCTTATGATCCTAAGCTTGGTTTGTAAATCTTTCAAAAGCTGGTGTGCCAGAGTGTTCCTTTCTTTCCTAAGGGAAATATGGGACTCTTTAGTCTTCCGTATTTATGATTAATCTTGATTAATTACACATATTATAAATTCATGGTTTTGGACAACTCTTTTCCCTTTACCTGAACCCATAGAGTAATCTAATGCAGGAGAACCATAATATATTTTAAGATTGCATTGGGGATGGTGGTTAAAGAACCTGTGGTATTTAAAGAGCCTAGGCCTTCACTCTTGATGAAGGTATGAGACACATACCTTTAAACTCCAATTTTCTGAATTACCAAGTTCATACAGTGCTTTCAATATTTAGTCTTCTATGTCTTAGGAAGGCTTAAGCTGAAAAAAATCCAACCCACTCTTGGATCTAAAGAAAAACTAAAGACTTTTTTCTTACAACTGTTGAATGGCTTCATGTGCAGACAAGGAGTGTTATCTAACTGATTGGAATAATTTTAAAATATGATACGCCTGCACTGCGTGAATAAATTTGATAATTTGGGCCTTAATTGGATAATGCAGTTGCACTCACAGACACTTCAACATTGTGGCAACAATCAATGCATATAAAACGTACTGGATTTTTGTGTGTAGTTATCTAAGAATCTCATTTGTAATGAGTTAGTCTTCTTTTCTTCTAATTTAGAGGGCCAATAAGATTTTGGTAGTCTTTTGTAAGTGCTTCTGGTTTGAAAAAGCCCTATAATTGTTACATTTTCTCAACTTTACTGTACTGGGTTGACCCTGGCTGGATGCAGGTGCCCATCCAGCTGTTCTATGACTCCCCTTCCTAGCGGGACAGAGGAGAGAGAGTAAGATGGAAAATGACTCATAGGTTGAGATAAGGCAGTTTACTAAAGCAAAAGCTTGCATGTGAACAAGCAGTGGAAAATGGCAAGGTTTTTATTCTCTACTTCCCATTAGTCAGCGATGTCTGACCACTTCCTGGGAAGTAGGGCTTCAGCACATGTAGTGCTTGCTCAGAAGGCAAACATTGTAAATAACAAATGCCTCCCTTCACCCTCCTTTCCTTAGCTTTTGTATCTGAGTTTCCATCTTATGGTATGGAATATCCCTTTGGTTAGTTTGGATCAGCTGGCCTGGTTGTGTCCCCTCCCAGGATCTTGCCCTCGATGGCAAGGGGAGGAATGTTGAGAGACAGTGCTGATGCTGTGCCAGCTCTGCTCAGCAGTAGCCAAAACACTGGTGTGTTATCTAGCTAACAGTGCAAGGCACAGCACTGTGAGGGCCGCTATGGGGAAATGAATTCCATCTCAGCCAGACACAATATAGTTACACAGTGGAGAGGGAGCCCAGGAGCATTTTGGCTTTACAAGGATCTGAACGTGTCACCCACTACACATAAAAAGCCTTAGTCCCTAAAAACTCCTGGGACACTGCAGAGACATATGAATACTTTCTAAAGATGGCTATCCCCTTGTGCTCCCTTTTGTGCCCTTCATCCCCAAAACTCAAAACCATCCAAACAAAACCTTTCAGGAGTCCTCAGGACAGTAGCTTAAAACATGCTTCCCAAAACAAAACAAGGCATGTGCCATTAATAGCTATCTAAGCTTTACAATCAAGACTCAGACTCCCAGGTTAGAAGATTTTAAGAGAAAGAAAAGCTTTTCCCCCTGAATTTCATGCATTTTAGTTTCCCACAACTTCTCTCACTGTGTGCATGAGGAGTCAGGAAGTAATTTGAAGTTGAAAAGTGCAGATTTAATTCTGAGGCTTCCCTAATTTCTCCAGCTGAGATGGTTTCCTTTTGCTTACTCTAAAAGAACGACAACTGTTGCATACTTTTATCACTGTCCAGCTTCTTCCTTCCTGTTTCACCACCTGGTCCCCTGGATTTCCTGCTGAAGTAGTACTATTAAATCACAGAATCACAGAATCAGCTGGGTTGGAAAAGACCTGTGAGATCATCAAGTCCAACCCTTGATCCAACACTGCTGTGGTTACTAGACCATGGCACTAACTGCCACATCCAGTCTCATCTTAAAAACCTCCAGGGATGGAGAATCCACCACCTCCCTGGGCAGCCCATTCCAATGCCTGATTACCTACTAGTGTACAAAATCCCCCAAATGCTTCTAGCTTTCAAGTTACCCTTTTCAGTTGAATAAAAGTGGTTTGGTGTGGTGGTTTTTTGGGGGAGGGTTCAGTTATGTTTTTTTTTCCTTTCAGTTCTTTAATTTTTTGTTTACTTTCTTCATAGTAATCTGGGCTTGTGGTGGGACTTCATACCAGACTGCTTTGGTTTCCTAAAAGTGATCACACTGAATCAATGACCCCAAAAATTTCTAGTACCTAATGCTGAGTGTTAGAGTAAATGCGTGATGCTAGAGTCATTTCACTTCTTCCTTGTTCTGCCCCTGTGTAGGATTTGGAAAAAGCTTTAATTACATTTTCCATTCTTGTGTCTCATCATATCCTGGTCTAGCTATTTGTTTTTTATTTTTTCTTTGCTTAGACATCAAGTGGAAAAGAAGCCCAAGGGCAGCAGCAGAGACTTTATGGCTGGGTTTGCATACAGAGCTCAAGATACCAAGAAAGCTGCAGAATAAAATGAGTTCTTCATATTCTTAGGGCATTCTGATAGGAAGTGTCTTCTGCCTCCGTGGTCATTTGAAGATGATAAAATGCTGCTTCGTGTGGGCCCATTCTCTGTCTGCTCCTTCTCCTGTCCCTGCCTGCTGCCCCGGTCATGTACTTGCACCGCTGTAGTCCACAGACAAGTCCCTTGGCGCCCAGTGCTTTCCCATTGATTATCTTCCATAATTTTTGACATCTTGGGCTGTTCTTTGAACCCTGTCCCATAGCAGTATGTGTCCAACCCCTTTGAACTGTAATGCAGCAGATGGTTTTTCTCTCAGCATGCATTCAGACCAGTTAAAAGCAGTGGGTTCCCTTTACTAAGGCAAAGTGCAGGTAGACTGCAAGGACACAGCTGCCACTTTATTGCCTTAGCTCTATTGCCAGGAGGAGGAATTAGCAGCTGTATCAGTTAAAGGGTGGTTCATGTTTTATGGTGAGTATTAACTTAAGAAAGAGAAAAGAAAAAATTTCAAATGTAGAAACATTTAGAAGAACTGTGCGTGGTAAAATTCAAATATTTGCTTTTTCCTAACTTCTTTGACAAAGGAAAGTAGGAAAATAGGAATTTTGGTTCTGATTTCGAAAGTTCATTAGAAAGGAGGAAGAAGTCAAGGAGAAGTTACATGAATAATTCAGAATCAGTGGGGTAAGATGTGAGCTGTTGATCACTGTTTTGTTATGCAGACATAGATTTCCATTAATGTTCCTTCCTTTGAAAAACAGAAATCCAGTCTCTGCTGTTGTATGCTTAATTGAACACTTGAGGCAGGAAACCCCACCCCCCACAACAAAAAATAAAACAAAAGACTTATGGCATGCGAATTTATTCTTCAAATGGCATTTGTGTAGAAAAGTTGTCCCCTGCTCTTTGTCCTAACTAGATTCTCTGAAATCTCAGACCTCTCCATGAAGTGGGTAGAAGAGATTTAGTCAGAATTATAGAGTGCAACTGCTGTGGGAAAAGTGGAGTTGCAATGGGTTGTAGAAAGCTAATGTTACACTTGAAAGCACTTTCTTCATAAAATATATTTTAATGCATATATACATATTGTTAAGACCATCTAATATTCTCTGGAGAGGGAAGTTAAATTGAATTGTCATTCTGTTATTTGCAGCTTAACTGTAACAGAAAACAGACAGTATATTAGCACAGACTCCCAGCAAGATATTTTAGCTATAAAATGTCAAAGCCTCTTCAAAATGAAGGAGTAAACTATTGCTCGGCTTTAAAAGTGAGCATCACAACTTTAAGAAAACACTGTTGCCCTAATCCCTGTGGAGTGGCAGGATTATTTCAGTGGAAATATATGCCCACAGGCTATGTATTTTTTGTGTTTTGTTCAACGCCAGTTGGCATCTGAGATGAAGAAAGTTTAAACCAATTATGAGTAGCTGGTGCAGCAAAAATCATGATTGATACGTTTACGACACAAGGTCGATTCTTCTGGTAGTGTTATTTTATTGAGGGGGGGAAGGGGACATCAGGCACACGACTTTGTAGCCCTGAATTAACCCAATACTCTGATCAAATACAGATGTTTCCTTCCTCAGTGCAATCAGTGTGTCTTGCACTGATTGCAGCCTGCAGACCTTGAAGAAGAGGCAGCTGTGCAGTTGTTGCTAAGCCTATTTCCCTCTTCCCTTTGACTTAGTGGATTATTTTATACAGTGGCATGATAGGAATTTAAAAATGAAAAAGTGCTGTTGAGTCATATAGTCCATCTTGCAGCAGGATTGTTCTCTGCAGATGTTTGTCCAGTCGTGGACAGGCTTTGTCCAGGCTTTAGATGTGATTGGACTTCAGTCAATTTCCTTTGGAAGATTATTCTACAATAGAATATACTTCATTATTAGAAATTTTTTCTCTGTCAATTTTACTTTGCTCAGTATAATCACATTACTCTTAGCTGTAGTTTCCTGAAAAACCCTATTAAAAAAAATCCTTAGTGTCTGTATCCTTCCAGAGCTTGTAGATAATTATCATATTTCTCTTTCACAGTGGCTTTAGTCAATCTATATCATAGCTATATTTAGTTATTTTAGTGTTTTCTTATAAATCACTCCTCCTGGTGACTTTTATTGCTGCTATCATTGAGCCAAATCTCAAATTCTTTTATTTAATATTCAAATAGAAAGGGCTGGACTGAATAAAAACTTACAGATTAGATCATGGTGTCTTTGAAAACCCGTCCTTTGAACGACTGTTTGTGCCTTCAGATTTGTCTGAATACCAGCTCTCCTGAGGCAGACTTCATCAGTAAGATTTGTCTCAACTACCTTATCTACAGCATAAGTGCCTACATCAAAGCTACTCTCCCTAGATTCCTTTTATGATCATTGGACCCTATAGCTGTGTGTAATTCATCTAAGGTGTTTTAGGTATCCATATTTAGGATGAGAGGAACTGAGCCTTAGAGGCACATATTTCTCTCTATCTAATGTCTCTGTCCTGCACCTCAGACTTCCTTGGGTATTTAAATATGAGGCCTGTGGATGTTCAGACATTGTGGTTCACGAAGTGAGAAGTCTCAGTGTCGTTCATGGCAATGCCACCACAGCTCTGAAACAGAAGTGGAGTGGTTTGAAACTCGCACAGGCTTGATGCACATTGTGTAGTTCTGAGACCATTCCTAACACATTTGAATGGTATTGAATTCAACACAAAAGTGTCATGGTTACACTGGAAAACAGGGATTGGATAAACTTGCCTTTTGCATAGACATACAATCACAGAATATCTTCAGTTGAAAGGGACCCATAAGGATCATCAAGCCCAACTCCCTGCTCTTTTTAGAACTACTTTAAACTATATGACTAAGAGCAGTCCAGATGCTTCCAGAACTCTGACAGGCTCGTTGCTGTGACCACTTTCTAAGGTAGCCTGTTGCAGTGGCTAACCACCCTCTCAGTGAACCTTTTCCTGGTGTCCAATATGACCTGAAGGAGGGGCAGCATTTACCTAGAGAACTGGAGATCTAGATGCCTAATACATTGGTTTTCAAGTTTCTTTGGACTGAAGGAAATCTGTGGTCAATGCCTTTCATTTTCCAAGTCCTCTAAAAAATGACTCTTACATGACAGACGCCTACTATTCTCCTTTCCTCTGTTAGGTATTTATTCCCTGCTGTCAGCTTGGTGCTCACAATCCTCACTGCAGCCCTAGGTAGATGCCTGCTCAGATGCAGTTCGTGCCTCTCAGCTGGCCATAGGTTATGGTTTGCTCTCCATGTAGGTGTAATCATTCCTGGTTTATACTGGAGTAACTAGAAAAAGAAATCAGCATCTGCCTTTTGTTCATTAGTATAAAAATAAGGTAAATACATTTTCCCAATGGTTGGTTCCTTCTGTCAGATTTTCTGACAAAATATGCTAAGCCTCCATTGCTTGTAATTTGTATATGATGTCCAGGAAAAAATCTGTTCTAAATTCCTTGGGAGGGCAAACACCAGGGAAGCAGGAGAGCTTTTGAAATTGAAGGATGATAACTGCTCAAGATGATATGTTTATTAATTAGTCCTGTATGAATTTAGACCGAAAATTAAAAGAAATTTTTCAAACATTACAAGAGTTGGAGTTCTGGAATAAACTCCAAATGCACTAGTTGAATAGAAAACTAAAATAACTTGAAGAGAGAATTTGGTAAATTTAGGGAAGCTTTTGTGAGAATGCATAGAAGTGTTTACAGGGGTTGGAAAAAAATAAACTATGCATGTGGTCTGAAGTCACAGTGTTACCAAAGGGGCTAAAAAGGAAACTTGCCACTGCTTATGTGTTTGCACTATCACCTAGACTTTTCTCAGCTGAAGCCTGTGCTGAAAGCATGCCAGGCAATGGGATTCTGTTCCTAGTTCACAGTAACTGGAACAAAATGCAACTATCCTCCTCACTCAGAGAGACATAGAATCCTCGGAGACTGCAAGCCTTCCACTGCATGTTATACTTCACTGTGATGCTAGCAGACAGAGAAGATGGTTGTCTGTTGGGACAGTTAACTTTGAAGCATCACCATACTGGAGATGAGAAGGACTTGGAACAGTGTGTGTTAGGCAGGTATTTTTAGCTGCCTTTTCTTAAAATTGCTTTGCTTTCCTAATACTACTGTTTTATTATCACCCTGGTGAACTAATTCTGCCACTAGCCTGTCTGCTAATAATCCTTATCTTGATAAGCTATTCCTCATTATTTCTGACTTTTCAGAGAATGACATCTTGGTGCTTTCTAGCAGCAGGCATGACTGACTGTTCAGGAAGACTTCCTAGACTCCTCTCAAGTTGTTTGATCTTGCTCCTCTCTACAGCTACATCTTCCATATTTGTATCTGAGACAAGAGGGAACATTATGCTTTTCTTTCTTTCAAGTAATGTGGGCGAACACCTGTGAATTGCAGCTGTACCCTGTTGCTGTAGGTTTCTATTTCAAGGAGGACATAATGGTCCTCTTGTTTCTCTTGTGGATTTTTTTGAGTAACATGGTGAAGGGTCTAGAACACCAGTCCCTTGAGGAGCAGTCTAGCTTTGGAACAGGCTGCCCAGGGTAGTGCTTGAATAATCAGTTTTGTGGGTGTTTAAAAGATATGTAGATGTGGCACTGAGGAACATGGTTTAGTGGCAGATTTGGCAGTTTTGGCTTAACGATTGGATTTCATGATCTCAAAGGTCTTTTCTAACCTAAATGATTCTGTGATTCTGAGAGGAGATGTTACTAGTGGATAGTTCTGAGTGATTCCTCTTTTTATCCAGCAATAAGATATTATAACCTTCAGATGTTATGGTTCTAGTGTTTAAGAGCTGAATATCATGGTCACGCCGAACTTACCTGTGTTGTCCCCACGAGTCTTGTGAAAGTATTATCTATATTTAACTTATTGGAACCCCTTTTTACATTTCTTATGGTTATTTGAACAGGGTTTTCCAACGATTGTCACTTTAATTAGAAAAGGGAAAATGTTAGAGATTTATTGCATCTATCACATTCAGCTGCTTTACCCAGTCTTTTACTGGGTTGAAATTGTGCAGCTTAGTGCTTCTGCCTTGCTTTTAAAATAAAAAAAAAACCCACAAAAGTATGTTCTTTTGAAATTTCTATTCTGACCTCTAGACTGCAAGAATGGCAGCATATTTCTGTGTATCTCAGATATTCTGTATTAGGCTTAGCATTGCTAAACCAAAAGCAGTGGCTTGTGTTGTTTGCCTCTTCTGCCTGTGTCACGGCAGGTGGGGACCCTTCCCTTCAGAAGTGTCTACCACAGTACAGATGCTCAATACTTTGAACTTGCACAGAAATATTTTACATTTTGAGTATTTGCACCTTGGATGCTACTTTTGAGACAGATTTTCCCACAGGTCAGGGAAAAAAGGGCATTTTAAGCCCATAGAAACCTGCTTTCTTTGGGTAGAAAAAGGTCTACAATCTTATAAACCACCTCATTTTTCTTTTTTCAACAGGGAATATGGGTTTGTAATAGCTTGCCAAGAAGCTAATCAAAGCAAGGATTTCACTTTCTCTTCTACTTCACTGTCAGTTCAGAATTGGCCTAGATCCATTTGCTGTTCCTGATTATGCTGCTGTCCAGTATAGGTAGTTTGTCTGAAGCATCTGTGGATGAATATCCTTGCTGCGATGGATGGCAGGAATCTGTTAGTGGTAAGGATGTGGGACTGGGTGGACTGGTTCTGCTTCCCACCTGTTTTGTTAGAGCACTGCATCCCAACTTTAAATGCTGATATCCCTGATAAAAAAGAAAAAAACACCACAAAGTAACAGGTTAAAAAATGTTTTCTTGCATTATCATGTAGCACACTCCACTGCACACAGTGTGAGTATAATTTTGTCAGTGATGGTCTGCAGGTTAATATGCTTTATTGAAGCTGGTTTATTAGAGTGAAACTGAAATCTGTGTAAGAGGCTCTTTTTTACCCAAAAATCTATTGGATGTTACATATTAAGGGAGCTGTAAGAAGATTGACTCCCAAGAATAATAATTTTCTCTCTATTTCAGGGAGAAGTTAGAACGTTTAATTTTACTTACAATAATTAGTATAATTTTATACGAGTTCAGGAGATAAGAGAGAAGGTGTGACATGGAGCTTCCTTAATCTGCCTTTGTTACCCACATCAACTGTGAGTCTCTTGGCCTTGATGTACAGTCAAAAGAGGAGACATTTTTCTGTACTTGTAGACTTACGTTAAAAGGAACAAATTTAAAATAGGGATGGTAATGATGGAACCTGAAAGAGATATTTTGAGAAATGAGGTATAGTAAAGGAAGGTTGTCAAGTCCATTTATTCCCCAGTTTTAGTCTTGGACTGAATACAAAGCTGGAGAACCCACAATCTTGCAAATTTGAATACAAAGAAATGATGTAAAAATGAGAAACAGCCTGCTTTGGTAAATATTGGTAACTGGCATCTAGAAGTGATACACAGTGTTAAAGATATCGCCCCTTATTTGTCAGTTATATAAATCCAAATTTAGAAAAGTGTTATAAACACTCATTCTAATGTATATTCATTTGCACAGAAATAAAAGCATTTTCCCCAGTGCCTGGCACATCCCGAATATTTTGTCTAACAGAACGGAAGGGATTTTATAAGTTAATGGCTTTAAAATGAAGAGATCACAATACATTTCTGACATGGTGTTCCAACCTGTACTCTTACTTTACAGTTTAGGTAATTCTCAGTGCAGAAACTCTGATCCCGTGGTACAAAGACATGAGAATCCTGCACCAAGTACTGCTCATCTTGGTCATTTTGCCTAAGGCACCGAGCAAAACTTGTGTCTAGCTTTGACAGTAACAGCAATTCCTGCTGTAGTAACAAGAAACATAATGGATGAAGGACCTAGAGCACAAGTTTGATGAGGAGTGGCTGAGGGAACTGGAGTTGTTTAGTGTGTAGAAAAGGAGGCTCAGGGGGATCTCATTGCTCTCTACAACTACCTGAAAGGAAGTTGCAAACAGGGGGGGTTCAGTCTCGTCTCCCAGGTAACAAGCAATAGGACAAGA
>VZRE01007679.1:193873-220863 GCA_013396775.1 Cephalopterus ornatus | reverse complement strand
TGTTCGTGAAGCCTAGCCGTGATGATGATTTCATGCTTCTATCTTGCAACACTGTCTAATACTTTTTCCTTATGAGAAAAATACATCTTTTTTTTTTTCCCTTTATAAGTTGGTGAAATCTTGTTCACTTGAACTTAGGAACACTTACATCTTATGAACTTATAGAAATATACAATTCAAAGTACTATTTATGACAGCATATTTAGGACACCCCAGAATTACCTTAGACAGCCAAGAGAGTTACTATTGCTGCTCACAGCAGGCTGACAGACTGGATGTAGAGAAAATAATAGAATTTTTTTGTCTATGTTTATGTTCAGTATATAAGACAGCTAGACTGAATAGAAAGAGAAAATGATGTGCCACTAATCCTCAAGAGAAGTGCCAGTTCAGATATAAGTTGTCAGCAAATTGTTCCCTTTACAAGAGAGAATTTAGGTTAACTCTTCTAATAATCTCTCTGTACTCTATGTAGTACTTGCTCAGGGATCATGGCTATTCTGTCTATTGCATTTCATAATTTCTAAAACAGTGGACTCTCTTGCTCTCCTTCTAGCCATATTTATTTAAACTTCAATTTCTATTTCTGTTGAAAACCTAAAAGTCTCTTATCATTGAAGATTACAGTTTCTGAGCAGAATAAGTAGCATGTAGAGATTCAAAAAGGAGTAACAAGCAAGCATATCCTCTAGGCATCATTTCCTCTCTGTTTACAATGATGCACACTGGAAATGACATAGCCTTTGTTTCAAGACCTGACTAATGTTGAAATTCATGTCTTTGGATCTCCAGTTGAGAATCTATCAATTACTGAACCACATACCCGTAAATATCTTTCTCACTAGCTAGCTATCTAACCATCTAACTAGCTACCTGTTTATCCATCTACCTATCTACCTATCCATCTATAAATATATTTGTTATATGTATACAGACATAAAATCATACATAGTTTGTGTTTCTGTGTATTACATATATGTAGGTACTTAGACATTTAAATGTTTGACTCACAAACAATAATACATGATATGTTATGTCTTTTTTTCTTGGGTTATGTTCATTTACAGATTGGTGCTTTCTAGATAACTTTCTAGGCCACTCCATGGAAACATGTGTGTTTTCTTGCATTCATCTACCTTGAGTTTCAAGGTAAAGGTTCAAAGGTTCAAACCGAAGTTGTTTACAAGTGTATGTCTAGGAAGACTTAATATCAGTGCTGGTTCTCATTGTAGTTTCACCTAATAATGAGCTATAGCTCTCTCCTTCCTGCCATGCTACTGAATGTAGCTGTGTACCAAAGTAATTATTTATTATTATCTCAAATTAACATGTATTTATGATATGCACATATTTTATTACAGCTGGTCTTTCGTCTTATTTAACTGCCTTACAGATACTTAGCTAGTAGATTGGAATTCATTTTTCCCAGTATCATGACACAGTGATTCATGTTCGGGAACCTTCACATGCGAAATTTATCTGAATTTACTTCTGTAATCCAATACTACATTACAATATATGAATGAAATATTCCCCCCTCCATGAACTTATCTCATATTTATGAAATAATTTCCCTGTTTTCCATAAAATTTTCCAGTACTATAAGTCCTATATTAGAAAACCATAGTGTTTATTTTCAGTAGTGGCAATACAAGGAGGTAACAGAATTAGAAGTGTTAAGGTCTAAGTTTAGCTCATTGAGTTTAGATATTTCATAATGAACCCAAGTATCTAAATAAAAGTAGAAATTAAGAACAGAATACTGAACCAATTACTGTAGAAGTAAGAGCTGGTCAGATATTTGAAGATCCCATATTAACCAGGTGTAAGACCCCTGTCATGCTAGATTGTCTGCCTCAGAAACTAAGCACGCTGGTGTGCTGTTAAATGCTTAGTGTTGAGTGAGTAACTGCAAATCTACATAGAGCTGAATGCCATTTTATAAAACCTATTGAGCACTTTTTAAATACACAAAGGGTGTAGATGGAATTAATCTATGGGGTTCAACCAGAAGAGGTAGTAATTTTAAGTTGTTTATCTTCTGGCAGGACTAGGGGGTGTGTATTTTTTTACAGACTGTTTTTGCCAGCATTACACTAGCTTAGACTACTTTTTAGTGATACAATGCTATGTTAAAAGTTAAATTGCATTATGTCACAGCAGTTTACATTGTCCTACTAAAGGCTGGTACAATGTGAAACCAGAAGGATTAATTCTACACATTTTTTTCAACTTAAAAGTTTTTAGTCAAGGAACTCGGTAAAATATATAATAATAAAAAATACAGCATAGTGATATGTTTTTAGTAAAAAAATATAAAAACAAATAAAATTGTTTCCTAAATGTGATTGGCACGGTATAATTACAAATTTAATCTCTCAGGTTTTACACTACCACTATAATAAAGTTACTAATTTTCAGAGCCATTAAGTTAACCACTTTCCTGCTATGGTGAGAAAGCCAAAGTGACCTTATATAAGATGATAGGTGAAGTAAATTGATTCATCATTTTCTACTTTAAGATATATTCTATACCATTTCTTCATGTTGTATAATTGAGTTTTTACTGACAAGAAGCAGCATTCAACTGCTGATCTGGACAATGGGAACTATGATGCCACATGATATTTGTAACAAAATATTTCAGAAATACAGATAAGCTTGATGGTTTTGATCCTTTTTCTGTATTTAGGGATAGATTATTCCTGCCTAGAATAAAACATCTAATTCACACTGTAAGGTTATATGGAATGTGTGAACATCAGCTTCATTCAGGTTATCTGATACAGGACATTTTACATTTAAAAGATGATAATAAGTAAGGGGAGAAGTGGTAAACAACACACAGAAGACAGAAAAACAGTAGACAAGGGCTAATGGAGGCAATGTGTGTGCCCTGTCCCCCTCCCCCCGCCAAAACAAATTTCCTATCATTAATTGATTGATAAGTCATTAAGAAACTGCAGGCAAAGCTTTGGAGGGTACCAACCTGACCTTGGTAACTGGTACAAAGAGGAGAAACTGGAGAAATATGAGGAATAGGGATATCCCAGGGAGAAATTGTGGGACTATGAACAATTTATTAAGGAAAGATTAGGAGAAGAAGATTGAGGAGAAAAAATAGGAGGAAATGGGTATAGAAGGGGCATGTCAAGTGTAAAATAGGGCTGGTCATCCTGCTTGTCCAGCAGAACTCTGTACCTGAGCACTTCAGTCTGTCCTGTCTTCTCATTATATCTTCTTTTAACAACCTCTCCAAGCAATCTCATTCCCTATCTCATGTGTGTCAGTGCAGTAAAGGCTCAAATGCCAGCTGCTGGGGACACTGATAAGAGGAGACTGACAGTAGGTTCCCTTGGCCTGTGGTGATAGCTACTGGAATCAGTGGGGTCATTAATCTCCAGCCACTGAGATGGAAGTGGTGTGTGTCCCAGAAACAGCTAATGAGGGGATGGGTATGAGTGAGGAGGGTGAGAGGTTCGGCAATGGCAGCTGAACAGGCATTGAGAGTCACAACATGTGTGCCAGGTGCCAGCTGTTGGGGGCTAGCATCTATTCCTGCCCCCAAACCTAGTCTGCATGGAGTGTGCTGGCAAACTCTAATCTGAGACCAGCTGAGGAGTATAAAACCCCAGGTCTGGGCAGGGCTATCAGGTGGGGGGGTGTCTATGCTGTTATTCAGGGGGAACCACAGTGTGGGACAAGTGTGTGAGTGCATGTCTGCAATAAGCACTCAGCAGGACTAGTCACTTATTTGGGAACCCATGGGGTAGGTAAGGTGGGCTGGAATCTGGGCAGGGATGCTGGGCAGGCAGAGGGGCCATGCTGCTACTCAAGGGATCTGCCAATGAGCATGTGCTTGTGAACCTGGGCGGTGTGGTGTGTGTGTGTGTGCTGCACTAGTGACCTTCTGCCTCTGCCAACTCAAGAGGAGGAGGGGACATGGCTGTGTTTGCCTGTGCCTGACGTGAGCCCTGAATGTGGGGGCTGCTGGGGGCAGCACCTCATCTGTGGGTGTCTGTGTGACTGTCCACGTCCATGTCTGCTGTGTGTCTGTGTGAAGCTCACCTCTGGTTGAAATAATAGTGGCAGCCGCATCCCTCAGTCTGACCAGAGATCCCAGGTCTCTGGGCACCAGGATGTGCAGGGGGAATTCTTGGTCTGGAGCTGCTGGATGTGGTAGCCACAACCCGTTAGCATTAAGAGTGGCTTGTGAAAGATGGGTGCATCCCAGTTAAATTTAGGCTACTAACTTTTGCAAGGAAAGCCTCTGTGACAAAAGACTGGATTCCAGAGGCTGCTCCAATCATCTGAATTGAGGTAAGCTTAACTGAAAAGTAGATTAAATATTATGATTACAGTTGTTGCTAGCATTACAGATGATAGAGACTGAGAACCTATTTATGCAAATAGATGCCATGTATTAATTGATCAATTAATAAATTAATAGTATAAATTTCATATTCATATTTTAATATAAATGTTTGTAAACACATAAGTTAATCAGATCCTGAGCTTAAGTGTTCTTATAGGCTTTATTTGCAAATATATCTCTCTATAGAACTGCATATTCTCCCAATGTCACATATATCCAAAGTCATGATTTAAATGTAATAAAAACAGTAACAATAGAGACAAAAAAATCAGAAACATTTAAACTTAAACTCCATGGACATATCTTTTTCAAATGCAAGTGGAATATAAATCAGCAAAGAATTTGTCACTGGGTTTTCTGAAAAAGCCCAGTGTGGAAAATGTGAACATGTTAACTGCTCATATAAAAGGCTTTTCCATCATAATCAACCAAAATAAGCAGACTGCATGGCTGATATCTCAATGCATTCAGTTTGGTCTCATCCAATTGCTTATTTAACTCCTAGACATGGCAAGGAGTTTAAAAGCAAATTAACATTGTGTCATTTCTGTTTCACAAAACTTGAGTCAAGCAAATTGCCCTCCAGGTGTGTCCTGAATAACATGTTGGCTGGTTTTCTTCCAAAGGAAATTAGTGATCTACACTGCCTGAGAAAATGATTTACAATGCATTGAAATATTTTCAGACAGATACTGATTTGAACACAGAAATGAGCAGTCACCACTCAGAACAGTTATTGCATTCACTCATATGCAAGAGAATTATACCACCACTCTATTAATTTTCAGAGTTGGTACAAAAATGAAAAATATTCTAAACAAAAGCCTCATTTTCCTAGTTTTCTTCATATTTTCAGAGTTTTTTAGGATTGAATCATTTGGTTTCTTTTACACACTTTTGGGCCTAATAAACTACATGAGAGTAATGGATAATTCTGGCATGCTGTAAAGGATTTGGTACCACCAGGAGGGGTACAGTTTCTATGGCAGAGAAACTTGAGGTAGTAGGTTTCTCTTTTGCTGCTGGTTACACCACGCTACACTTTGTCCCATGCCACATTTGCAATGAGGTAAACACCAGTGCCTGGAGCAGAACCTGTGTAAAAGTGATTGCAACATAATAAATAGGATATAATTCCAAGTGGATCATTTCTCAAAGAAAAATATATATCTGAGTATGATTAATTGCCCTTTCTGGATGCTGGTATGCCTCCACTGATGACAAAGGGAATTACAATGCTTCACTAAGATTCATTGCTTAACTCCTCCTTAAAAGGTGAAACAAATTCCACCCAATAAAGGAAAAAAAAAATATTTTAGATTCAGGTAAAATCAATCGTACAGGCACCATAAAATATAACTCTACATCTTTCAGAGTAAGTATAGACAGCTTTTCAAGTTACAAATCAGAACTGAAAAATTAATTCACTAGTTATTATATTTGTCTTAAGGTTATTCATATAAGTCCATTTGTGGATGTACTAGTAGCATAAAATCAATTACATTGATGAAGTTTATCTGAACTTACGGAAGGAGCTGGGTAGGAAGTTAAGAAAGTGAAAGATGCAAGTGCTGTGTTGGCAGAGAAACATGCCCTTTGAAAACAGCATTTTAAGAGCATGACTACATATCAAGAGGTCCTCTTTGGAAGAATACACTTTTTGATAACCCGTGCAGGTCCCTCAGGACTCTGTCCTTCATGGGCAAACCAGGGATGCTTCCCATGACGATGTGAATTCAACACCAATGTCTGGAAAATGTCTGTCACCTCAGGAGCTGAAATGCTCTTTTCTTCACAAACAGCATATGTAATTTACCTCTGAAACAAGCTAAGGGACATTATTAGAATTTAATTTTCAACTTTATTTACACAAAATGTCAGTGTGTATTTAGGAATAGCATTTACAGATAATGAGCATTGCTTATCATGTGTTAAATAATTTGGTTTTTGAAAGAGCAGTGTATCAATTTTTATCAATATGAGAGTGTCCGTATCAGTCACTTACACAGACCAAAAAGAAAGAGCTAAATTATTCTAGCCTCCTTAGATTGAACCTCATATAACTCAATTAGCCTACTGTAGTAAAGTAGTCAAATCTATTTGCAAAATTTTTAGCCGTGTAGCAATAAATATTTGACAAATAGACTGGTAGAGAATTGGTATTTAGTAAAGTCTCATACAGAAATAAAAAGGCTTGTGGAGATGAATCTCATTACTACAGATTTCCTCTATACAAAATTATTTGATTCCCGTTAATCAAAGAGACAGAAAAGCTCTCTATATGTTTTAGGCTGTGGAATGGTAAGAGTATATTTCAGAGGAGCATAAAATAACAGAAAAGAAATATTAACATTGAAATTGTTGACAGTATCTTAGAAAGGAGATGAGAGTCATGATTTAGAATCTCTCTTTTAATTGTCTATGAGTCAGATAAGATTGCTTTTCCTCATCAAATTATTACGTAGTAAAAATCTTCTGATCAGTTCAAATGGAATTTTCCATTAAGTACAATCTGAAAAAAAAATCTTGTAGTTTGCCATCTATGATTGCATATAATTTTTATTAATTTTTTTATCTAGTTTTGTATAGATAGAAAGTTTTCTGAACTTTTCAATACTTAATATGACTTTCATATCCTGTGAATTCTGAGTGCCATCAGCTAATATGTAACAGATGCAACAGAAAATGACATTGACACACAGTATGTATCAATCTGGTATAATAGATATAAATTTTGTAATTTCAATTTGTACATGTTAATGGATGTTAGAAGCATCTGCTGCCTCCAGCAGCTCTGGGTCTGGGGACTTCTTCTGCCCAGCCACTGTGTCCAGCCAACCCTGAGACCTCTGAATTTCCACCCAAGACAAATGGATGCAGCTGATACTTTCCTGCTTGTAGGTTCACTCAGCAGTGAGGCTGAATCACACACACACAGAAGAGAGAGACATGGAGGGTCATAGAGAGAGGCACAGACAAGATGCTGCTCATAGCAGCCTCCACACTCAGGACTCATACCAGACACAGGCACCCATGAACATGTCCCCTTCTCCCCCTGGGCTGGCAGAGACAGAAGTTCACTAATGCAGCACACACACCACACTGCCCAGGTTCACAAGCACATGTACATTCATGGATCCCATGATCACTGGCTACATTGCTGCCTGCTTGGCACCTCTGTTGACACATAAAACATCAATTGAACAGAAAGACAGCAGTTCAAACTACAACAGAAAAAGTTTCTGCTAAAGTCACTGTATTATAACATGTGGACCTACTACGTGCTTCTGGATGTCAGACATCTGTTGAAGAAGCAGGGTAATTGAGATTGTGGAAGAAGAGTCCTGTGTATACAAGCTGTATAGGATCCAGGAGCAGTTCAGAATGTGTTCGTCAGTCTGGCAGAGAGGGTGGATCATGTGAGACAGTTGCCCAGGGACAAACCCAGGATCTTTCCCTGTCTCTGTTAAGATTAAATATAGCCACTTGATACAATAGCTGCCCCTCTAATACATCAGGATCTTGGTGGAAGGCAGGATGGAGTAAGTTCATTTGCAGATTAAACAATAGCAATGGAGCTATGAGGTATTTCCTGAGACTCATTGATCACATGGAATAAAATAAATGTAGCTAGTCCTTATTAACAGGAAACTGTTCTGATGATTTTATTATTTTCTACACATTTCTAAATGCTTTATGACAAGGTCAGAAAACAAGTACATGCATATCAGGATGATAAACATCTTAGAAAAGCCTGAAGGTTGTTATTACTACTATAAGATGAGAGTGAAAAAATAATCTCTAAGGTACCTTTGTGATGGCTATTACTATTTCATTGGTATGTATAAAGCCTTTCTGGAAAATTAATGTACCATTTACTAAGGAACCTGTTTCCATGAACCATCTCTCTATATTCCATTCAGCATGTAATTAATATTTAAATATCTTTTCCCTTCTCTTTATTTTTGTATTGTTTCTCAATGACAAATATTTCTACAGCTTGAATAAACATTAGCCAGAGTCCTTAAATTAATGTTTGTGTATATTATGTATATTATGTATACCAAACGTTTCTACCCCTAGGTGCATGCCAAGTACCACATATTATTTTCCCTACTTTCAAAAACATGATTTATTCATTGATTGAGGCATAACCCAAAATTGTCAGTAGTAGCAGATAAGAACTAAAAGATCATTTTATGATTCTGGGATTCTGAAAACAAAAAATAAAAAAAAAACTTATACTTTTAGTAAGATCTTGATAGCAAAACATTGAATGTAACAGGAAATTTTTATTACTGTTACCAGCAAAGACAGCAGACTTTAAATGCTTTACAGGGAAAACTGTACAAAAGAAATGTAATGTGTTCTACCAAAAATAAAAGAGATTATAAAATGTAAATAAATAAATAACTCCCTATGCCAAAATTTTCCTATTTAAACCTTGACATATTGTAACTCTGAAAACAATTGAGTATGTGGTTTTGTGCATCTGTTTTTATATTGGAACTCGGGATGGGTTCATTCCTTTGAAATTTACCTTATTCTGTATTATATTTAGCTGAAACACCCTTGGGAAATACACTGTTAATAAACAGGTTACAGAATAGATCATATTTAGGCATCTCTGAACATAACATTAAAACTGAATTTTGTTCAGCACGTCTCTGGGAGATTGGGTTGGGATCACCATATTTGAGACATTGATAGAACTGTTTTCTATCGATTTTCTTTTCAAATCTATCAATCTTAAACATTGAAATACTCTGCCAGTGTGGTTCATAACTTAATCATACTTTGTTTCAAATATTTTTTTATATTCCTATGACTGGATATTCTCTTGTCTCTTTTTTAAATGACAAATTCTGAATAATCATCCCTTATTCATAATTTGTACCATGCCAATCATGATTTTGTAGGCCTTCTCAGAGCTCCCCTTAGTCATACCTTTCTCTAACTGAAGAGTTCCCAGGCTGCTTAACCTTTCTTCATACAGAGACCAATATCCAAAAATGGGAAGAGAGAACAGGATGGATATCATTCATGTTTTAAATGAAGATTAGAATTAGAACTGACATAAAGCTAGTCACAATGGGAGAGAAAGACCTTACTGCAAATAACGACATTGAAATCACAACACTGATGGATTCTGGAAGACTGCCCATCTGATTTACTTTCTCTGAGACTTTCATAATCCAGCTAAATACGTTTAAGTTGGGATGATCAGAAACAAATGCATTATTCAAGATTTGGATTTGCAGTGAAGTTTTCAACTTGTTCCAAGATCTTTGTTAATAATTCTGATACTCTTTTGCTTTGTTTTTGATCTGCTGAGCACAAAGTAGTCAATTTTGGAGGATGACCTGCAGATCATACACATCATTTTACATTTACGTGAACTCCAATATCTCTTTCCTGAAAGGATAGCAGGTAATTTAAATCATGTTATTCTATAAGAATTCATCTACAAGGTACAAAACAACACATTAAGATCCTCAGGGTAATGGAAATTCAACACCAGAAATACCAGAGCTGTAATAGTATCATAGTGACTAGTTGAACAGTGTTAGGTTTAGTACATTTGTGTACCTTAGCTGGGCCACAGAAGTGATACTTGAGCAGGTCAATTGGAGCAGGACCTAAGCCAGCCTTAAAACCTTAGATTTAAAGTTGAAAGTTTTTTCTGGGTTTTGAGTAGATCTGGAGCCTCTAAACAGTAACGTCCTTGACTTACATGAAGCTAAATCTTCTGTAGTCTTGACTGTGGAGGTCACTTCTAATTAAACCTTTTCACCTATAATCTCACAGAACTCTGTTTTCACTTTTGAAAATGAACGAGGAACACTCCTTGGGTTTGGGTTGGCTTATGTTTCTAAAATACGTGAAGCTGAGGAGAAAATAGAGCACCCACTTATTAATCAGGGAAAAAAAAAGTATCACTAAGGAAGGAAGGAAAACATTTTTAAAGTTAACAAAAATTCATTTACTGAATTTTAAAAATCTACTTGAAATGAAGGGCTTTTAATTTGAGTTTTTATTTATTTTGAGTTATTTATTTTTATTCCTTATTTATTTGTCTTGTATTATTTTGTTAAATAAGAAATTTCTTCAGAGCAGTGATGCCTCCTTTTTGGTAACTGGCCATAAAAGCAAATTTTTCTGACACTCGGAGCAAATTTATGAAACATCAAGCTTCCTTAAATTTTCTGCAGTTTTTTTTTTTAATTCAACAAAGCATCTGTAAAAGGAGGGATCTGATCCTGTCCTGCTCTGATTTTTGGCTTTATAGTTTGAAGTATAAAGAAATGTGAGAAAAGTGATCCTCGAGGCCTAGAGAAATGCTTAATTAAGAACAGAGTATTGCAGAGCATGCAAGAAAGTAAAATCTTTATTTATATTTATGCACATAAGCACTTATATCTAATTATCGAAAACAATAAGTATATGTTTTGTAATTATATTGAATATAATGCATTATAATTATGTTTATATTATATACTTATAATTGAGAACATTATTATATTGTAATATTGGATTTTTGTACCAAAAGCCAAAACATTCACAAATTCATCAGCATTTAAATACTGTTCTTCACATGTACACAATCCTCTTTATTCATCTGAACATATGTTAAAAAACTTCAAAACTCTCAGCCAAAATGGATTTTAAGAGTTAGAGGGCAATATTAGTTCTGTCACAGTATGAACTGCAGGATTTTGTTTTTACTGAGTGTGCTGTAAAAAGCTCTTGGACTTTCATAGTGTATGCTGCCAATGATTTTCACCCTGAGGATTTAATAGCCCTGTGTGGCATTTATGGTCTTTTTACATCAATTTCTTGATACATAGGGTTTATTCTGTCTATTGCAGACTCAGTGGTAGAGTTTATTGCAGCCATCATTTTACATGTCCTTGAAATGTTTCAGCTCCTTCTTAAGTATGATAAGAAAATGTATATTTAATGTATATATTTAACTCCTGCCATGGGCTTGTTTGACACAGCTAGCTACAAAAGATGTTCTGCAATACTATATTTGAGCTGTGCAATTGAATTAATTTGTGTCAATTATGATAACAGAAATATATATAATCTGTGAAGTCACTTTCTTACTGTTGAGAATAAATTACCTACTAAACCATTAACCGTTGAGACAATTGATGTGAAATGCTGATTACTAATGAATCTCAACAGGAATGTTGACACATTAGTCTGTAGTCCCAGTGGCTGCAAAGCCACATACTTTCCTGAAACAAATCCAAATATTAACTTCCATCTATCAGTTTTGATGATTATAATATTCAATGAATGCCCAGTATCTTCTTTAAAATGAAATAGCTCATTATTTCAGAGGGTTTTTTTCTTTTTTTTCAGAATGATAAAAGCAATTATAGTGGTTGTCATTCTTATAAAATAATTACCTGTCAAATTTATTTTGAAAAACAAATAATTTTAACTCTTGCATTTCTTATATAGTTTTAAAATTTTAGCACTTAATTTTAAGCTTGGAGAGGTTTTTTAATAAAAATAGTGATATTTTCTTAATATATGTTTTTACATGTGAAAGCAAGGTAATGACTTTCCAAATTAAGAGATTTGATCTTGAGAAATTAAGATATTCAAAGTATATTATGCAAATTCCTCAGTTTTCAATAGAGAAACCTTTCCGTAGCCATACTGGAAGTGTTTTTCCTAAGATTGGAAGAGTGAAACACAACAGTATAATTCATTGAACATTGTCACTCAGAATACTGTCAGTTTGACACAGCTGATAGGAGATATCCAAAATCTGTACAACAGAGACTTATCCAAACACTATTCCAGAAATAATGGGTTTATGTCTGTGAACTGCCTAAGTACAAGGAATGAGAATATTATCAATCTACCATATGGCTGTGTTGCAGAATGTTGCTGCACCAAGATGTTTCCAATTCCTTTTATTCTTTTAAGAATCACCACCTGTTAATGTATTTTGAATGTAATCAAATGTTGTTTATGCTCTTCTCGATTTTCACTCTAGTAAGAAAAAAACATAGAAACAGACTGGCAATGATTAATGATGGTGGAATTTGCCTTCCCTGTTTTCTTCTTGAGTAAGAATCTGTATTACTAATCTGGAGAGCTGTTGAAGAGAAAGCAGCAATGCGTAGAAAAAAATGGGTGCTGTGATCTATAGCTTGAAACAGGTGGGAAAAATTTCTTTTTGGGAATACGCACCTTCTCCTTAACCAAACATCATTTACTGCCATACTGTCTGTATTTCCACAACTATTGCTGTATATAGCATGTATCTTACGGGTGTCAAAACTGAGAATAAAATGCCCTTCTTTCAAGTACCTTAGCAGTCTCTTCTCCAAGAGTAACTTCTTACAAACTCTTTAGAACCATGCCTTATGAGCTTTATGAAATACTATTACAAATTAATTGCTTAAACATCTTCTTAATGATTTTCAATTTGTTGATGGATTGTGTCCTGAAGCATGTAATTCCTGGAGCAAATAATTTTAAAAATGTTTTTATTCTCTCTCCCTAGGTATTTTCACTATCTGTGTGTGGGTGGATGAGCCCAACCAGCAGCTAAGCACCCACTTGGTGACTTGCTCAGACTCCTGCTCCCCAGCAGAATGGAGGAGAGGAATGGAAGAGCAAAAGCTGAAAACCCATGGGTCAAGATTAAGACAGTTTAATAGGTGAAGAAAAGTTGCACAGGCAAGCAAAGCAAAATAAAGAGTAATTTGCTACTTCCCATGAGCGGGGAAATGTTTAGCCGCTTGCTGCAAAGCAAGGCCTCAGCACTCACAGTGGTTCTTGGGAAGACAAAAGCTGTAACCACAAGCATACCCCCTTCCTCCGCCTTTACTTGAGCCTTTGTTGCTAAGCATGCCATCATATGCTGGGGGTTATCCCTTTGGTCAGCTGGGGGCTGCTGCCCTGGCTGTGCCCCCTTGTAATTTCTTGTGCACTCCCAGCCTGCTGGCTCAGTGGTGGGGTCAGACTGAGGAAAAGGTGACACACGTTTAAATCACAGCTCCATAATTCTTCCTTACACAGAGCAAGCTAACCATGTTAATGGTTCACTTTTCTTGGAGTCCTACTGTAGTGCTGACCTAGGTTCCGGCCTAGGAAAATCTGACTTAGAAAAAAAAAAGGTAGAACTAAACCAAATGTAAATATTTTAAGCTTTTTATTTATTTTCTTTTGTGCATTTTATCTGTCATGAAATTATTTGTACAGAAAGAAAATCTGGGTCAGCACACCTGTGCCTGTCTTAATAAAAAATCCTATTTACTTAGAAATATTCCCTAGCAGGTTACTTATATGCATTCATACACACACATAGACACATAAATATGAATAAATGTACATGTATATATACACAATACATGTATATTTTTATATAACAAATGTTGTTTGCTATTAGTTGGGTGGTTGGGGGATTTTTTTCCCATTAGCTAAGTTATGCCACAAGGAGAACAGAAAGCAACTAAGGACCAAAACGGCACCTCAAATTTTCCATTATTTTCAATATTCTATACTTTGTAGAGGTAAGAATCTACAAGAACTGAACAGTTTTGAAGAGCACAGACTCTCAGAGATTAATTGCTTCTCAGTATATTTTTTTCTCCTTGTTTTTTAGAGTTAAATGCACTATGGGTAAAAGGAATTTTTTATTTTATTTGGTGATATAAATAAGCATTGCAAAATCACCTGACCTAAACTACCCATGGTATAATTGCTAATTGTGTGTAATATCTTTAATTGGGTTACAATTTGCAGCCCACACATTATTTTGCAAGGAGATGCATTGACTTTGTCTGTTAAAATATGCAGAATATGATGTAATATACATTAATATTGTGAGTTCAGAGATGTGGTTCTGCATTCAGTGAAACCCGAATTAATGTAATAGAAATGTATATTCTTCAAGTAAGTCCTAGTGAAAAACTGCTACAATTTAAATCTACTGTGTAATAGGCTTAAAGCTGTTGCAGTTTTTGGTTGTATAATTGGCTTTTTGTCTCTCAGTAAAGGGGCTATAAAGCAGTTGTGATCCAGAATACATATGTACACAGACTACACACAGGCAGGAGATTTGCACAAAGTGATCTGTACTGATAGAAAATACAGCTTTTTTATTTATTTTTTTATTTTTTTTTTTTATTTACAGCTGAATCTTTATGCTGTTAGTCGCAAGAAAACAGTCATGCTGATTACTGTCAAACTTGCAAGTTGTAAAGGTTTTGGTTTTGATGAAGAGTGTGTGATGCCTTACATTAACCAATAGTGTTCTCTTTGTGCTTAATTCAAGAATAAAAGAGAGATTGAATTTTCAGGCCTATTTCTACTACACTAGGGAGACATGATCTCTCTGGAAACTGGCTATCCTTCATGCTTACAGCTTTTAGACATTTCTTCTAGTTTTCTAATTTTTTTCCCTAGCTTTTTCTCTTGGCTTTTTTTCCCTTGTCTTTTTTTTAAAGAAGTTCTTGACTTGATGAAAGCAATCCCCCTGTTTTTTCAGAGTTTGGGCAATCTAAAATTACAGACTATTTGCATGTTAAGAGCAAATCAATAAAATATTGTTTAGTCTGATATTTAAAATAAATAGATGAGCAAGATTCACAAACCATTTTACATTAATCTTACATCCATACACATATACACATATTGCTGTGTACGTTAAGAACGTTCTGAGGATCACCTCTTTACAATAAAAGTGCACAAACTTTCTGTCACACTAATTGAAATTAACACAGAAGTGCAAGAACATAGATTTGTGAGAATATGGGCATGAAATCCAAACCTAAGTACTAGTGGCAAGTATTTTATATGATCATCTTTACCTTACTACTAAGGGAGTTTGTCATGTTATTCTTTCATTGGAAGTCTATCCTTTCCATGTTCTCTCAATAAGGGCTGTCTTTCTCAAAAGCTTCTCTATGTGGACATGTCTTATGAGAAGTAATGCCTTGGGGTCATTAATCTCTTAGTTATAGTTTTAAAGTAAGGCCCATACTACCAAGGTCACAAAAATCTGTAAACTGATAGACTTAAAAGGAAGCCCTCACCAGGCTAGGGATGCAAGCAGTCATATGTTTGTGCTTATAGTAAGTTGAAATAGCTCCTTGAAATAAATTTAGTTGGACTAAATAAAATTATGTAGCTATAAATAATTAAGAAAAAAGTAAAAATTTTCAGTAATCACCAAGTGATGTGTGTTTGAGCTCTGACTTTATAATTAACATCTTAAAAAAGGGTACGTGATTAACTATCTTAACTATCTTTTTCTTTTTTAATAACGACCTTATTTGATTATTGGAAATGGCATTTTTTGCATTTTGCATTTGTTCATAATTAATATAATTAGCCTCAGACACTGAAATAATTTTTGTGGTTCATAATTGATTCCCTGTTCATTCCAGTTACTTCTGTAATTTTTTAAAACTTTACCACAGACATCTGCGAGATAATAGCTGTGTGTTCATTCTAAGGCAGTCGCTCCTAAAGTACAAATCCGAGCTGACTCATTGAAATCGCCATATGAATTTACGAAATTATTCTCTTGGAACATAACATTAGGAAATGTCACAGCAAACTAGCTCGCTCACATGTTAACTATGCTTACATTTTAGAGATGGGTGAGGAGGCAGTGCTTAGATCCAAATGGGGTTTATATTACCATTTGGTGTTCATTGACGGCAAATCTTTTGAGCTTCTCTAATCAGATTTTGCCACCATATGGAAAGCATCAGTTTTATCCGGTGGTAATCTGACCTTCTTTCACCAAATCTCTAGTGACTATAAGTAGAAACTGAACAAGTGTCATCTGCTTTTGGATCCAAAATAGAACAGACTCAGACTGCATGGCAATTGTTACAGCAAATCTGACAGAGAAAAGTTTACTTGAATTTCAATCTACAAAATCTAACAGCTCATATTTCCCAGAATAGAACACTAACTATCTTGGTTGTTGGAAGATTTCTTATGAGGAAAAAAATACTAATCTGCACTGATTCCTTTCCAGGGACAAAATCTGGGCTTACATATAGGTGTGAGAGTCTCACCCAAATGCTTGACAATTTTCCTGCTGTTTTCCCATGTGCGTATTGACAGTGTGCCATGTATTGCCACGCTCTGATCAGAAGACATTGTAACACCTAGGGTAATAAGGGAAGGAGTATCAGTTCTTGGCTGCTCTCACATCTCCCAGCTGAAAGTTTAGGCTCAACCAGATACTAATGAACACGGAACAAATGTACTGCCGTGAAAGATAGGACTAACAGTTTCAGATTTCTGAGTCACAACAGTATTCTATTAAAAGTTTGTTTTGCTTTATAAAGGAGGTAGGGAAAATGTTATTTTAGAATTTGTTATAACCCATACAGAAATAGTGACTGAGAAATTACAAGTATAATGTGAATTGAATAAAAATTACTTAAAAGTGAATAATAATTAATTCTCTAAGGAATTGATGGTAGAGGAAAGGAAGAATAAAGATAATACAATTCAGAAAATCCAACATTAGCAACACAGGGAACTGAGACAAGGTGGTTCAGAGAGAGAGTGTGTAACATGCAGGAATGTGAGAGGACTGGCAGTAACGGAAAAGCTGAGATTATACTCATAATGGCAGACTATACCATCCACATCTAAGATGGGAAGCGTATTAAGAAAGCAATACAGGACCAGAAACTCTTCAAGGACATGAAAATAATTTTTAGATAAATAAAAGAAAAATGGAAAAAGGGGTAGATTTCTAAGAATATGCCAAAAGGAGAAAAAAAAATAAAAAAAATCGGGATAAAATCAGGAGGATTAAGGTGCAAAATGAGTTTCCATTAGCAAAAAACCAGAAGAGCCCTAGGAAAACGAAATTTAAAATAAGAAAAAAAAAAAAAGAAGCAAGGATACATAGCAAACATTGGACTAGGTAAAGATCAAGACAAATGGAACATTTTTACTCTAAAAAAACACAAATGAACAAGATAATCCCTCTCCCTTGTTTTAAACACATATATATGAATTGTTATACAGATCAAAATACTAGAAGAATACACTATAACGTATCTTTTATAAAGTAGAATGTGCAAATTCAATTTGTGCGTCTTGGCTAAATTAATCTTTTTCCATAAGGAATTATTTCATAAAATATCTAGACCCCTGAAACATAATTTTTCAGAGTCATGGGATTCAGAGTTGTAATAGGAATAAGCTTAATATCTAAGCTCCAAAAATAAGTTGGGAAAAAAGAAAAGAAAAAAAAAAGAACCCACAGCATTGCAGTTATGTCAGACTAACTCAAATTTCCAGCAAGATTCTGTAAAAAAAAATTATTAGGAAATCAATTTATAAGTACCTCAAAGATAATAAGGTGATAAAAAGGGACAGCATGCATTTGTCAAGAACTGATCATGTCAAACTAATATAATTCATTTCTCTGACAGGCTAAACCGGCCAAGTGAATAAAGAAGAAGCAGTAGGTTTGGTATAGCTTGACTTCATCAAGTTTTTTTGACACTACCTTGCACAACATTCTTATGAGCAAGCTAAGAAAATGCAGTTAAGTTATAATCACCCATTTAGAACTTACTCTGAAGAAGTGGTTAATAACAGTTTACCTACATCCTAAGAGGGTGTTTCAAGTGTCATTCCTCATAGATCTTCCTGCCCTCGACCTAGCTGTCTTGTTTTTATTACTAGTTGGAATGGATAAAATATGTAAATAGATTGACAGAATCATTTAGGTTGGAAAAGACCTCTGAGATCATTGAGTCCGACCTATGACTGAGCACCATCATGTCAATTAGACCATGGCACTGAGTGCTATGTCCAGTCTTTCCCTAAACACTTCCTGGGACGGTGACTACACCACCTTCCTGGGCAGCCCATTCCAGTATCTAAACACCTTTTCTGTGAAGAAATTCTTCCTAATCTCCAACCTAAACCTCCCCTGGCACAGCTTGAGGCTATGCCTTCTCGTCCTGTCACCTGTTCCCTGGGAGAAGAGATCGACCCCCACGTGGCTACAACCTCCTTTCAAGTAGCTGTAGAGATCAATAAGGTCTCCCTTGAGCCTCCTTTTCTCCAGGCTAAACAACCCCATCTTCCTCATGTCATTCCTTATAGAACTTGTGCTCCAGACCCTTCACCAGCTTCATTGCCCTTCTCTGGACCTGCTCCAGCACCTCAATGCCTTTCCTGAATTGATTACATCATAGTCAAAGAGATGGTAGTCATTTTCAAGGGCAGTTTAAGACTATAATGGGATTTTGACAAATTCCTACAAAAGTCAACAAATTTAAATTACTATAATTTCAAGTTTCATTTTACTTTTCAATATGAACAAAACTCATTGTCTCGCTGTCTACTATGAGTGAATTTACATTCCAAGAATTTCAGTGAGTGAACAGAGAGAAATGCAATGGTTATATCAAAACCTAAGGTGCAAACTAAAAATGAGGGTTAACTGACTAGACGATATATCTTTTTATTTTTTTTTTTAAAAGGCAAACATGGATCTTGACCCTAAAATAGATTTGAAACCAACTATGAGTCAGTAATAAGAGGGGAAAAAAAAAAAAAGAACTTTAATTCTGGAAAATCTTAAGGCAGTATTTCATGTGTAAGAGATTATGGTGGTAACAATTCTGCTCTCTGCAGCACAGGGGAAGCACTGGCTGGAATCCTTCCACTTCTTAACATCACAGACAGTAATCCACAAAAGAGCATTCAGAGAGAAGACCTTTGATCCTCTGTTAATTGGCTGTGTTGGGTTTTTTTCACAGCAGCAATATATGAGGCCACCTTTATGATTTGTATCATGAGTCGATAAATAGATTTAAGAACATCAGTTCTAGTATGACATTTGTAAAAATTTTGGCTAGAAAAATGAGGCACTTTATCCCTAAGTTTCTCTAAGCTAGAAATCCTTTCTGCCAGTAAGGGTGACTAATTTGAGATTCCATAAACTCATAGTAGGCAGTGAGACAATGCGGTTTGTGCATATTGAAAAGTAAAGCTGCATACAGGACACATACTGACTCAGAAACACCTTCCAGCTTTTGAAGCCAGAGAAAATGAAATATATCTTTTCCTATTTCTTGGTGCTATCATTCATATTCTCACTTACTAAGTTTCAAACTAAATAGGGGAGTGAGAGTGCTTTTGTAGAGCATTAAGAAGCTTTAGGGCACAGACATACTTATTTCTCTCCAGTTATTTAAAGAACTGACTGAGCATTTGCATGGTGTTCTTTAAAAGCTAAAATAACTATAATCAATCCATGCATTGAGAGTACTTTGTAATATCTCATTTACCATGTTGCACTTCTATTTCAATAAAGAAGTTTATAAATTTTCAAGCAATTCTACTGCATTTTAAGCATTAGTCCACCCCTGGAATTTAAGAGCCACTCAACTTCTAGAGCTCAGCTGACAAGGCAAATCCAAGGCATGCAGTCATTTGAATGGTTTATTAAATTTCAATCATAACCAATTAGTAAGGATTGTACTGTCCCCTCCCTCATTGGTAAATACTCATTTATTTCCTTGTCTCATTTACTTTCTTTTATATCCTTATTAATAAGCTTTCCCTCCTGCATAAAGCAACATGCCTGCAAAAGCAGATGAAAGGCAACAATGAAGTTCTTGTAGATTACACATGCTGACATTCAAGGTATTGTAAAATTTTATTCACTAGGGCTCTGGCATTGCTGAAAGGGTAAAAAAACCTACACACTTTCCAGTAAGTACAGGAAGGAAGATGCATCATGAAGAAAAATACTACAGAGACCGAAATTATGCCTGCTCTCTGGAAAACTTAAAGTTTTGTCCTCACGCACAGCTAGAAAAAGTAAAGGGCAGGCATGCTGAGAATTGAAAGAGCAAATGGTAGCTGACAGGGAGGAAAAAACAGGAAAAAAATTGCAGTTTGTTGTTTAAATTGGTAGTCTGTGTTCCACGCTGCAGAAAAAATAGTTGCTCCATTTCTTTGAAGATATCTGCTGCTGCATGCTGAGAATAATCATTGCACTGGTGCTGAAAGCTATCCTATAAGAAGGACATGCATTAATTCTGATATCCCTTCTTAACATGTCTTGATTCTGGAGCCCACACATGGACTTTGATGTCATTATATTTGCCTTGAGGTCTGGACTCCAAAAACTGCTTCAGATGTGGGCTTCCTCCAAGGCTTGACAGACTCATATAAATAAATGTCTGAGACATCAAGGTTGTTTGAAATGGTACTAGATGCCTATGCATATGCTTATGTCTAAGTAACTGAATCAAGGCCAAATCTTTTCTAGGACTCACCTTTCTAGTACCAACAAGCAAAAAAGTATAGTTTCCTGGATGAGGTAAATATATAACACAATAGTTCAAGTGTTTGGACAATGCTCTGAAGTACGTAGTGTGTTTATTAGGGCAGTCCAGTGCAGGGCTGAGAGTTGGTCTCAATGATCTTTTTGGGTCCCTTCCAACTCAGTATATTATATGATGCATTTTGAATCTTATCATTGTCTGTAGTTTTGTGGCAAATTATGTTTTTCTACAAAAGTTTTATATAAAAGTTCTACCAAGGTGGCTGTCTTTTGAAAACATGGGTTATTTAGTTCAGAATTGAATATTTCAGGGTTATCTAAATTTGCCTATTATCTTCATATAGGAAATACTCTGTTTTGATAGGAAGGTATTCCATTAAAGTTCCATTCATTTACAATTATTTAAAAAAAATTCCCTTCAGTTTAAAAATTTTTTTTGCTTCTGTGCTTCTGATTTTTGGTGTAAATTATTTCACTTTTTGGCACCACTTACATCATAATATTATATGAGAGTTATAAATAGTATGAACAACAGGGAAGTTATGATAAATGTTAGCCTACTGTTCAGCTAAACTAATGTAGAATAAACGTCCATCAGCATCTCACTACAGATAATGACTAATGAGATTTTTATCTTGTGCTGCAGCTTAATTGTATAGAGTTGTTCTCTTAGGAAACTTGCTGTCTAATGATGTTACATGGAAAACAATGAAATTAAAAAATCATATGTCTAAACAGCCTTCAAGTAATCTGCAAAGGTTATAACATTTAAAAAAATATGTAAAAAAGCAAAAAACCCAAGAAGAATCCAAACTAATATTCTACTATATTTTCTGTAATAATCACTGCTTTAATTTAAAAATGTCTTACCCATTCAAGTGTGGTGATATTTTGAGTATACAACAGTATTGTAAGCCACAAAGTCTGCTGAATTCCACAACCTTGGTTTGAATTCAAACATCTGTTATCAATTTTGTGTAATAAATTTAATCTTATTGACATTTAATTTCACTTGATTCACTTGTTTGGGTCCTCATTCTGCCCTCACCTATTAAGTACAAGGTGCATTCAAAAAACATGAGACTTAATATTTCACTGTTCATATGACACTTCTGGGAAATAAAAAAATAAAAAAGGAAAAAATCTGAGGAACCGGTTGTTAGGATATTTTCAGCTCTCTTCAGCTAATCTTAAACAGTCGTGTATACTGAAACAAAGTCAAACACCACCTACCAGTGCATATGAAAAAATCCTGGACTTTGCCTTCTCATGAAGAAACACTCCAGTAATCTGACTGTCTGCAGTATTAAGAGCTTATTTCTCACGAGCAATATTCATTTGTACACAGGAAGCAAGTGTTCCACAATATGCATTAATGGTTCAAAAGTGTCTAAGAAAATAAGAAGCTTCCCTCCCTATTCCAAATGTGGTGATGAAAATTTTTTGCTCCAAAATATTTTTCTATAAGAAAAGATGGAAGAAGAAAATGGATGTTGATTTCTTAAAAGTATACAACATTCAACAGCAAACCTCAGAGCAATCTTGAAGAACAGCTTGTCTGTACCACTTCATTCCTGCAATGCCCTTCTCTTCCTCTGAACTTCTTGAAAGGCTCTAGTGCATGATCTAGTTGGGAAGAGGGAGGAAAGGGAAATAGCTAGCATGACACAGAGCAAAGATTAAAAACTCCTTCAATAATGGCTTCAGCCTGTGAGAAAATGTCTGATTTTTTTAATGGTACATCAGCAAGGACATGCCATGGTAGCTTCCACAGCAGTTTGTGTGGAAGGGCATGCAGGAAGGGCACTGACTCAGCTAGCTTGATCAGAGAGCAATGGTATCAACCTGGCAAAGACGTGTCCCATTTAAACTCTGCATCTGCCATGACTTGATGCCACTCCCCAGGCAGAGCTCTGATAAGAGCACACTGCCATCCAGGCATTGGGATGCAGGGTGTGACTTACTTGCATGCCAGTACTGGACGGCAACAGTGAACAACTCTGTAGGAGCTGTGCCCAGGAAGAAGAACTCCTCCACCTAGTGACAGGGCAGAAGAGAAGCCTCTGGATTATCAGTGAGAGAGACAGACTACAGGAATTGCACCCTGCCTTCCCTGAGACAGGCAGACAAAGTGTGTTATATGGAGGCTTCCTTATCTCCTCTCCATCCAGCAGAATGCATTGACTTAAGGAGTAGGGGGCAATGGTGACAATTTTCTGGCTTGCACAGCAGGCATGTCTCCTCTGTGACTACCCCACCTTCCCAGGTGCCCTGGTATAGTAGGCATACACTCTGCAAGTGGAACTGGAACAACGAAGACAATGTCGGTGAGGTTAAGTCTGCCTATGCCTTGCATCAAAACTGTTTCCATAAAATAAAAAAGATGAGTTATGGTCATAAGACACACTCTTCTGAGGGGAAAAAGAGACACAATTTACCAACCAGACCTACTTCTTAGGGAGTTCTTCTGTCTCTCTGAGTAGACCGTGAGGCTCTAATCTTTCAAGATAAGCTGTTCTGCCAGGGAACCTTGAGATTTCGCAGGCTGATCACCATTAGCTAGAGTGCTAAAAGTCCTCATCATTTCTCCATAGTCATTATGTAACCAACAGCATGAGCAATACACAATTCTAAGTAAATGAACACATAACTTAAGCTAGTGAGCATGACTTACACCTTCAGCAGCTGACCAGAAGAATATCCATTATCTTTTATAGCAACATCTCAAAAAGATTATTGCACATTTTTACTCAGAATATTTGCAAATATACCTCAAAATATTTTTTTAAATACACCTTTTTCAGTGAAGCAATGTCACAGAATTTGGAAAGGAAATTATTTTGTAGTGTAAGGAAAAAAATTATATATAAGTAATCAATGTTTTATTTTTGTTTCTAAAAGAGAACAATTTAGTTCAAAAGGTAATTTAAACTAATAACTAATTAAATAAATAACTTCAGGAAAAAGCTTTTTAATTACAACTGCTATGCCAGATATAATCAGTATTATCATATGAATTGTAAATCATAGAAGATTTTATTCATAATTTTCATATGCTAAAGATTCCTTCTTTTTAGCCTCATTATTAATTCATTATTCAATGGATGTACTCATTTATTGACTCACTGCCCAATTCAGATTAAAGTTTCAGAAAGGGCCTACCATTCCAAATACAGTTTTTACCCTTTTTCACAATATTTCACAATTTTTTCAGTACTCTTTTTTTTTTATTTGGGATTATAGATAAAACATTGAATAAATGAATTGTGGTAAAATAAGAAGCAATTACTTAAAATGAATTCTTCTCTGATCTGTGATGTAAGGATGAAGAAATCTCATATGCTTAAATTGACAGTTAAATGCTGAACTTGTGTTAGTAGAAACTGAATTGATCAATTCGGCCCCATGACTCTACTTAGAGGAGATTAATGTTCTTATTACATGCTATCCTTGAACTTTCCTATGAAAGAAAAAATACTCTACCACTATGAAAGAAAGCAAGGACAAAGACGAATAGCATGAAAGAAAAAAAAATTAAATAGAAAGAATAAAAACAAAACAGATGCTTAGAATCTTCTATTTTGTACTTAATCCACACACTTAATTTTCCCTTCTATTTGAATTACTTGAAATCTCCCCTGCTAGGCAAAAGTGTTGTAATATTAATATTTAGTTGATACATAGACTCTTAGGAAGATAACCACTCTCTCATATATAAAGGAACCAATCCTAAACCATAGATTGATGTTGACTTCACTATTTTAGAGATATTTTTATTGGTTTGTAATTTTTGTGCTGTATTGGCTCTTTGTACAGCTGGAAGCCATCAGAGAACTCCAAACTCCATGTTTCAATATATTCTGTTATTTAGTTGTAGCAACAGGATTTTGTCATGAAGATATCATTTGGGGTGTGAATAGCCTTTTTATTCAAATTCTAGGAAACATTTGGGAAATTGTCAAAAAGATGGATAAACAAACTTAAACTGAGTTTTTGTATGGATCCTAAATGACTAAGCAAGGAAGAATGCTCTACTCTCCTTAACAGAGCAATTCTAGAGTTTGGGATACTATATAGTGAGTGCAATGTAGCAAATCATCAGGTTTCTGAGGTCACTCTAAATCATCACTCTTTTTTCCACTGCTGAAGATAAGATACTAGAGGGGAAAGACCAATGGCATGTAGGACATGTAGTAGGATATTTCTTATGTCCTTAAGCCATAGGGGTCCTCAGAAAACACTGAGCAAACAAAAGCCATGAAATTGGTGGAGTGGCTGATTCTGAAAAAACCTGATGAGAAAATCATCAGTAGTAACCAGCATGGATTCACCAAAGGAAAGACATGCTTGACCAGCTCAAGAAACCTAAAAGCCTTTGACCCTGTGTCTCATAAGATCTTCAACAGACAAGTTAGTGTATGGGCTAGGTGGACAGACAGTGGGCTGCACTGAAAACTCTCTTAGTGGCTGTGCTCAAAGGGCACAAAGTCTAGTTGGAGGCCAGTAACTAGCAGTATAGCCCATGGGTCAATAATGGGTCCAGCCCTGTTTAGCTGGATCATTGAGCCCAACTCCTAGCCCTGTACAGGACCATTCCCAAAAGTCACACCATGTGCCTGAGAGCACGCTCATTAATGAGCCAGGTGATGGTGGAGAATTCACTTCCAGTAAGTTTGTTGATGACATAAAAATGGGAGAACTGGCTGATACTCTAGAAGGCTGTGCTACCACCCAGAGCAACATCAGAAGGCTGGAGAAATGGGCTGATGGGAATCTGAAAAAATCTCCAAGAAGAAATGCATGGCCCTGCACCTGGAAAGGAATAATGTCGTACACCAACGTATACTAGGTGTTTCCCAGTTGCTTGATGGAAAAGACCCTGTAGATTCTAGAAAAACCCAGGTTGAACAGGAGCCAGCAGCTGCTGCAAAGTATGTAAATGGTATCCTGGGCTGCATCAGGCAATGTGTTGTCAGCATGTCACAGATTTTTAGAAATGTTTCACTTATCTTGTACAGCATATGATATGGTCTACTTAGAATGGATACTTTTTCTGGTGAAATGCCAAGCCAGTCGACATTAATGATACTCTTTCTCTCTTTCCCCCCTCCCCCCTTCATATTTAGTGTAGATTTCTTTGTTTTCCTGGTTTTCATGATGATAGGGTTTTTTTGTAGGATGTTCATGGAAATGGAAATGTGTTGTGGGCTGAAGTATAGAAATGAGCATCTGTGAACATTCCTGGATTTTTATGACGTTACATTTCGACTGTGATTGCAAGAAATGGAATTAGAAGAGGAATAAAATAAATGAAAACTCCAGTTCTTCATTCATTTCATTCTCTGTTGAAATACCAAACCTCGAGGCAGTATACCAATGGTTTATGAAGCTGGACTAAAAAGAAGCAATATGTCCACGTTTTTAGAAGGCCTTAGACTCTTGAACTTGTTCTGGGATGCATTCATTTTTTCCTTATTGAACAATATATGATTACTGGGGGACCGCTTAAGGATAAAACTATTTGCTGAAAGAACACATTTTACATTCTAAAAATATCTTCTTTGACTCTCACTGATGATCGTGGATACTATCTCTGAAAAACAAACAGAGAAACAAAAAGCAGTACTACCCCACAAAAGAAAAAAATTAAAAAAAAAGTCAGCTGCTTTTTTTTCAGAGGAATCTGGAGTTTTTCCATGTCAAATATTTATTCTTTGAATGTTTAAGTCAGAGATAACAACTATTTCTGAGAGGAGAGTTTAGTCGTATCTGAAGATAAGAATGAGTTTCAGCTAAGGACAGAATTTCTCCTACTCATGTGGTTATTGCTAAAGCTCATAAAGAATGTATGCAGCCTACTTCTAAACTTGTATAAATAGGTGAGAAAGTAGGGGCAGACACAGCTGTCCGATTTGAAAGCTAAATCAACTAAACTAGTTCCAATTTGCCCCCAGATTTGTCTCTTTTTTTTCCCCTGATATTACGGAAATATTCTTTTGATAAGGTTAAAATTTCTGTTTTGATATATTTATTAAAATAAGCATAATTATAATTTGTTTAAAATATTTCAATATGGACATGAATTCATTTCTATTTGGCAATTATAGAACAGAGTATTCAGACTGTCCATTTTAGGGGGATAAAGATTCAAAACTGATTGATGAATGCGAGATGAGCTCTCACATTCCCATATTCTAATGAATTAATTAATACCTTCCACTTACAGAATTACCCAGTTCAGCTTCTAGCAGTCAACATACCTTAATGTTTCTTTCCTCTTCATATTAAATACAATAA
>VZRE01007679.1:0-193839 GCA_013396775.1 Cephalopterus ornatus | reverse complement strand
AAAAAAAAAAAAAAAAAGAAAAAAGAGCAGGAAGAAAATTCAGAGAGACAAGACTGTTATACTTCACAAAATTAATCATTGAAAGTTCAAATACATTGGATATCTGCAGTAATAAGAAATAGAAGAACAAAAATAAAGAAAGTTGGATTTACTGGATACATCAATGTCTTGTATTCTCTCTCCTGTAAGTTATATCTCTTATTTCATTTCATTTGAGAGTCTGTCTTCTTTTTTTCCCACTCAGTCTGGGGTTTTGATCTTCAACACCTGGAAGTCTCAGAGGACTTTCAATCCTTACCTCAAATTTGAGCTCTTCTTTTTTAAATAAAAATAAAAAAAAAATAGGAAAAAAAAATGGAACCTGGAATACCACCTTTTTTTTTTTTTTGTTTAAAGAGGGGGATTAAATGGATGTTTTTCACTTTGTTTTCACAGAAAATAAAGGAAAAAACCCTCCTTTGTTTCTAATTGGAATACAAAGATTTATTGTAAATCTAAAAAAAATTTCGTTTATCTGTGAGTAGCATCCATGTGAATTCCTTAAAATTTCCTCCTATGTGATAGCAGTATGTTGCATGTGTATAAAATGATGGTCCATTTTGAAGCTGTTTGGCCTATTAGCATCAGAGCAGCATTTGAAAGCAATAAAAAAGAATGAAAATTTCAGTGGCACCTTTTTGATGTCTTTAGCATGAGATAGAAACATTTTCTGCACTGCAATAGGCAAGATGTCAATAAGCTAGAAGTCAAACACTAACTGAAACAGTACTCTGCTTTCCTTGATTTGGAGCCATTAGAGAGGGGAAATTAGGAAAACAGCTTTATTGAAAATCTAACTCTATAAATAAAGAGGACTCAGAAGAATATTTTATACAATATATGTCAGCAGTGGGCAGTGACAACAACTGGAATGTATTGGAAAGGTAATATTTATATTATAACACTAAAATTTTACACCAAACTATGAATCTATCTATCATGGATAATTCAGGGAGAAAGAGAGGGAGCAAGACGTTATGGAAGGCAATAATGATTTCCCAAACACAAAAGATTGCCCATTCCAAACCAAAGGTTGCACTCTAGCTTTGATAAAATGCATGAATGTGAAACCAGAGATAAGAAACAAGAGGAAGAATGTCAAGCAAGCAGAGTCCACAAAAGAGCTCACGAATGCTAAGAAATGACAGACAACTCACTCAATCACCCCTAACATAATAATACTAATTATTTAGAAATAAAATACAAACATCATGAAACACAACATAAGCATGAGAATTTATTAAGTTATTATGACACATTTGCAAAGACCAGCAATCTTGTAACGTAGCAGTTCAATTAGCTTAGAGGAATTTTTCATTCGAACAAAGACCAATATTACAAGAAGAAGATGGATGTGTTACTGACCATAAAGTAAATCAAACATTATTACTTTTAAGGAGGACATCCAAAATGAGGTTTGTGAGACACCAGGGATAGATAGAATGGAAGGGAGAGGTGGGGGAAGATGAGAAAGAATTAAAAAAGTAAAAAATCAGAACTGGCAATTATGAGTTTTGCATTTCATTGCTGCAGGTCCTCTGTGTAAGGTTAGAATTATAATATTACTCTGGAAATCACTGTGTATCATCAAACTACTAGAATGCCTATAGTCAATGGCCATTGTAGGAAAAATTGTCAGAACCGACACATTTTTGACAGGCTTGTCAGCTTGTCAACAAACCCCCAAAAAAGTAAGTTAGTTTGCTAATATTCTCTTCTGCTTTTGAAGGGGAGATATTCAGGAGGTGATGGCTGATGCCAAATATGTTTATTTTTTATGCTTCGTACACCACCAGGGTTATACTAGCTTGGAAAAAGAGAGGATATATTTGTGCACATTCAATAGTCCCGTTGGGAAACACTGTTTCTCAAACTGCCATTTGGGCTGTGTGGTAAAACACAAGGTGTTTTACCAAAAAAGTGCAACAGATTTCTGATGTCATATGAGTTACTGAGATCTGCACAGACGACATTTCGATTTAAGGAAAAAAACAGTGGAAGAGCATTACCAGAGCAACATTGGAATGAAACAAAAAAACAAACAAACAAACCACAATGCAAAAGAAACAAAAATGTAAAGGAAAATTTAAATAACATAAAAGGAAAAGAAAACATCAGAATAAACAGATTAAATCAGTAAACTGCAGCTGCCAAAAATGTCTGATTCAAAAAACAGGGGAGAAATAAAGGATGTTTTGGGTTGTGAACTATGTCAAGAAATTTGTGTCCAATATAATTGTCTTGGAAGGAAAAAATAAGAGTACTATGGTATCAGAGGCAATCATAGTTTTTACCAGAAATCTGTAAGCAAAATATATTTAAAGGCCTCTAAAACTGCTTTCCTATGAAAATTTTTCCAAAACTACTTTTCCCACTGATATATCCAAGAAAATAAATAGTACAATCAAAATTAGTGGTGTTTATGTCAAAGGCTGAAAATGACATTAATCTTTCACACTATGCATCTAGCAGCATAAGAAAATTCCATAATAAATCGAACATTGCTAATTACTTCAGGTACTAGACTGACATTACATTTAATCATTTAATTTCATTTAATAATTGAATGTAATTAAGTTCAATACAAAAGAATTATTATTGTTAATTTATTATGACTAGCTTTACCCAGAATTAGCATATTGGGAATCATGTCCTGCACAAAGTTTTCTAATGACCTTTTGGGAACTAAGCAAGAAAAGCACAGGTTATGCAAGAGTGATCAGCTGATAAGTAGGCACCCAATGAAATGGGCCTATATTTGTCTCTTTGACACTTAGTGATTAATGAAGAAGAGGACATCTGAGCTTACTATTGTGCTTGCTTCTACTATAGGATCATTTTTATTAATTTCTTTGCTTTGGAAAACAGCTGGCATTCAATCTGGCTGAGAGAACTAAGATATTTCTGAACTTACTTCAGCAATCTTTCTTTTTGACAGCTGGTTTGCAATGAATGAAGCCACACAATGAGTGATCAGCCACACATGTTTGAAATAGGAGCTGTACACCTCAAACAGGTATTGAACTTGAGCTATATGTTAAGATTTTAGAGACATTTCTCAAATCTTGATTGAATTCTGAATTTTGTACTATCAATTACATTGAAGAACATATATTTATAGCATTTTCCTGTTGATAATTTCTGTAATTGCCAACAAAAGAGCATCACTGTCATAGGTGAAATCTTGAGTATTCTTGACAGCATCCAAACTCAAAGGTGTAAAATCACTTACTGTGTTGCAAAAGTTGCTTCTTATGCCTATAAAGTCACTATCATGATTTTTTACTAGATGATCTCCTTCAAATTCATTATTTTAGTTAAGATAAATGGATTTATGAAAGTGTCTTGTTTTGTTACCACTAGTTCTCATATTTCAATTGGGAAAAAATTTAAAAAAAATAGTACTCATTTGTAGTCAAGGCTGCTGTGGAACAGTTTCTTTTTTATTTGCTGTAAGTTTACTTCGTGGATTCTGTAAATATTAGTAAAAAGGAGACAAGAAAAGACATGTCTGCTTTTTTGCCTGACAGATTCTTTGTGGATTGTGTGGAATTCCAGAAAAGAGCAGAAATATTTCTTCCCCTGAAGGCATCTGAGTGTGCTCTGCCAGGAGGTGGTTCTGGACTTGAGCACAGGATAGGTACGAGGGTGGGGAGAGGGGCGTTGCAAGTAGGAAACCTGATGGAAGAATAAAGGAAAGGGTTTAGTTGAAGAAGTGTAGACATCTGTGATACAGAACTAATAATGAAGCCTCCTTTTACAGTGAAAGGAAAGAAGTGTCAGAATATTTTAAGGTAGACATCAAAATAGTTTTATGATTTAACTGAGTCTTTCCATTGACTGAAGTTTACAGTGACTAATTGAGATATGTACAAGACTTTATAGATATATACTACTAGTTGAGGTGACTAACAGGTTAAGAGATACCTAAGAATAGAAGAAAAAAATGTACCATCAAATCTAAAGTGACAAAATTATTTTCTCAGAAACCAAGAGGTGATTTTGTAGAGTTTGTTGTTTGAAGCACCCACATATTTCTATTAGAGCAAAAGACTGCAGGAAAAGTTCTCACAGGTAAAAGATTCAATGAGTATAAGGAAAACTGATTATCAGTCCCTTTCTTTTCTTAATCTGTCTCGCTCAAAGGATTTTTAAAAAAAATATTCTAGTAAAACAGAGCATTAAATATAGAAAATGTTTTAGGAAATTTTAAGGCACTTTTTAAAACTGTTCAGTGTAATAGACTTGCAACATAAGCTCTTCTTTTTAAAACTAATATGTGTAAGATTTTCGTCATTATATATTCTCTCTACTTTTTTTCCCCCCTGAGAATATGGAAAGCTTAATATGTTACTACATGGTTTGTGGCCTTTGAAGAACATCAGTTGCTTCAGGTGATGGCTGGAACCTTGATAGCTTTCAGATATATATCTAACCTTTTCCAGTTTGTAAATTCACATCAAGTACATGCTGTGTTTGTATACTTTGTCTAAAAAAGTTTGACACAAAAGTCTGAAAAAGCAATAGTAATAAAGGATTCCCTCCCTAGTTTTGAAATAATGACAAATAACGATACCCTAACAGACAACAAACTAGAGCACCCAATGTTTCAATAATGGCCTGTTTGATAAAGTAGAGAGCAAGATTTTTATTAGAGGTGGCATGAAACATGGATAGTTAGGATGTTGAAAGACAGGATTAGAATTTCAATTGGAGAAAATAGGGATAAAAAATTGGAAAAAACAGGGATAAAATTAAGTGGGCACATCTTAATTTTCATAAGCTTAGACAGAATAAATATCTATTCAAATACTAGACTACTTATTAGGTAGTTAGAAGAAAGAGGCAAACACTCTAAGGCATCTCTTAGGAAGTATGAATAGTTTTTTCTCAAGTAAAACATAGGGAGTAAAACTTCCAACATTTTAAGCATTACATTTAATAAGAGATATAAAGAGAAGACAATATCCCTAAAAAAAGCACAGGAATGACCTAGTTAAAAAAAAAAGAAAGTAAAAACTGGTGTAATTTTCCCTAGAAAACTAAGAAAGGACGTGTTAAAATACATTCATGTACTTAGAAAGCTGATATGAAGAGGAAGTAAATAATCTCTTCCTCAGGTGTAGGATTTAAGAAAAGAAGATAGAAACTGAAATAACTGGAAGAAAGAGCTTGGTTGGACACAAACATTTTAATGTTAAAAGTAGCGATACTGCTCCTTCACATGCAGTTGGAACAGCTTGAGGTTATAGAAACAAGCTTGATTAATTGTGTGGTTTTTTTGATGTATGTGTGCCCTATAATTAATAACCAGAGTTTTCACTGAGTAGATAAATTATTCTAGTGGCCAAAGCTTTGCCATCAATAACCATTTTCTCCTGGAAAATCTTTCAATTATTTTTTGTTTGCTTATTTGCTTTTACTGGGGAATGTATTTTCAATACTGCCAATAGTAAATCAAAGCGATTGGCAATTTTTAGTGTTTCAGTTCTGTGTGCCAAAGTTCAGATATTTTAAGGGAATCTCAGTTTTTCATTATGATGTACATGTATTTCCTAAAACTTTGAAAGCATTCAGACTTGCAAATTTGGCACCTGAATGTTTACATACTAAAATCACTTGTAACAAATAGCAAAGTTCTCTCCAAAACTGCTGAGGGCAGACAACCCCAAAAGACAATTCTTCAGCCAACATATTTTTATATTCAGATGCTAAATTTAGTCTGAATGTACCTGTGGATAATGTGGAGTTTTCCTCAGTGGGAGTCTTTAAAAGCAGTTTGAAGAAACTTCCATCAACAGTGATTAATGGTCTGGTGTTTGAAATCTGAGTTCGTTTTTTGGTTTCTCTACCTAGTCAATTTTTTATAAAGTTGTCTAATACATGAGGGAAAGTTGAAACAGGAGAGTCTATATGTGAAATCTTGAGTGTATAGAAAGCTTTTTTTATATAATAAGTTGCAAAAAGACTAGCAATGATTATGGGATCCTCTTTTGTAATGAAGGTCCCAGAAGAAAGTGTAAAGTGTTTGTGCTCAGAGCAAGGCTTGGATGATCAGCATTTTCATGAGTAGGAGAGGGAAAGAGGCAATCTGATTGAAGATAGAGAATAAGTAGCTCAGATAGTTGTGCCAAATTCCTCCTTACAAATTAGGTCTACCAATTTTTTTGAAAAAGACAAAAAAGAAATCAGTGACTATGATGAGAAACTTCTTTACCAGATACTAAGTATCAAATGTCATCTGATAGCTGGGGGATATGACACATCAAGCAAAAGAGATGATCAGAGACTCTCATTCTGGATGTGAAGGTGAATGTTCTAAATGCAGTAATAGATGATATAGAGGTTTTATTCAACATCTTTGTAATTTATAATCTTTTTTTTTCAATTTTATATTGAAAGAATTGTGTCTTACTATTTTCACATTCATTCCCGTACATGTTCTTATTCTCTTTTTTTAATGTGTTAACTGTTTTCCCTCTTAAGCTTTTTTCTTAACTTTCATCTGTTTCACTTATTTTTTGTCTCTCATATACAGAATATGCAATCCTATGATTTTGGTGTTCTTCAGCTCTCACTTTTGCTTTTTAATATTTTTTTTTCTTTAACCTTTGTCTAAATATTCTTCTGAAATCTGTTTCCCCTCATCATCATCCTTTATTTGTCAGACTCAGTTGGTCAGTGCTATGCTTTTTGTCTTCTTACTTACATAATACACTCCACAGTGCTTTTTGTCCTTTATGCTTTCCACTCACCCCTCTCTTTCGAACATTCTTGTTACTCAGATGTTTGTTCTCATGGCATTACCTCATTTGTTGATTGTATTTCAGGATTTTGTTTCTATTGCTACCTTATCTGATTTTCCTCAAATATTTGAGATATTTTCCGAAGCTTTTATGGTAAGTTAAGACCATAGATTTTTATGCCTATATATACTCAAAAAGAAACTTTCAGCTAAATCATCTACTTCCCATAGGTAAGCATGCATATTTTGCATATTCTCAGACATCTCTGTTTTCTTCTTTTTCTACTATAATGACTGATGCATAGATTGGGTTGAGATTATACATTCTTTGGTAGAGGTATCATAAAAGATCGTAATCTGTCCTGTGTTCACTCAGAGATGCTATTTTTGCTCCAGCCCAGATAGCTATCACAGTAGGACAGAAACTAATTCAAGTGGAGGCATGAGCACCTGCTAGTTAGTCTAGTGCAGCTGCTTAGAACTGTGTCTCTCAAAAGCTTTAATTATAAAGAATACTAAAAACATAAGTGACTCAGAAATCACTAGAGCTTACTTGGTATGTCTGATTCAGAAAATTCTTGGCACATAAAATGTGAAATCCAACCTGTGTTTTAATTTTAGAATACAACTTGAGTTTAGAACAGAAAAAAACATTTCAAAAATCACCCTCAGAGTGAATACTACTGTGAATCCTCTACAACTAGTTACAGCCAACAAAGAAATGAATAAAACTGGAGTATTTTTTTAGATTACTGAACTTTAATTTTTCACACCTCCTTCACATATGGCTGGGGTGGATTGAAGAGTTAGTAAGAGACTTGATTAATTGCTTGGCTTTTTGATGAAGGAATTCATACTATATAATTAGAGATTTCACTGAAGTGGGTACATTATTTCAAATCTTACATAGATGGGGGAGGTTTTCATTTTTAAGATTTGTCACCAAGAACTATTTCCCTCTGGAAGATCATTTTCAATAGGACCAACATTTTCTAATTCAATAATATAATGTCTTACACTTCAAATTAACAAGTAATTTTTGATGCTTCAGTTTAATGCCCCCAACTTGAGACATGTTAGACCTGATATTCTGATCTGTTAAGATGCTGTTTGTGAAGATTTCCTAGACCAAATGCTGAACACTAATATCACACAGGTGAAAATAAAGGATATCTTCTGCAATGTCAGTAAGAAATAAGGTGAATTTTCTACTTTCACAAAAACACAGAATGGTTGAGTTTGGAAGATACTTCTGGAGGTCATCTGGTCCAACTCCTCTGCTCAAGTAGGGCCACTTAGAGCTGGGTGCTTAGGACAATGTCTAAACAGGTTTTGAATATTTCCAAGGTGGGAGATTTCACAGTCTCTCTGGGCACCCTGCGCCACTGATCAGTCATTCTTAGTGTTTGCTGACAACGTCCCTTGTCCTGTCACTGGGCACCACTGAAAAGGGCCTGTCTCTGTCTTCTTCACACCCCCCTGAATGTGTTTTTGTGCATTGAGAAATACTCGCTGAGCCTTCTCTCCTACAGGTTAAACAGTCCCAGTATCGTCAGCCTTTATACATATGTGAGCTGCTCCAGATCCTTAATCATCTTTGTGGCTCTTCTTTGGACTCCCTTCAGTATGTTCATGTTTTTCACATACTGGGGAATCCAGGACTGGGCACACCAGTGCTCAGTGCTTAGTGCTTAGTGCTTGGCCTCCTGGTAACACTTTACATATTGCAGCCCAATATAATATTAGTCTTGGTATTAATCTCACCAGAGCAAATGGACATTTTTTGAAGAAACTATGGTCCTTGGGAAGGAGCCATGTCAAAGCAGGAGAATACTGTGAGAAGAAAGGAGAAGCCAAGACAACTGGCCACAGTTCAGTTATGAACTGCCCACAGCCCTCCATTCCCCATGCTACCTGCAGCACTTTATGGGGGCAAAGGGAAAAGAAAGTGGGAACAAAAGAGTGAAGTTGACCATGGAGAAAAAAGGAAGGTGGAAGAAAGGTGTTTGTTTAATTTGGTTTTATTTCTCAACATTTTAAATGGTTATACATTAAATAATTTTCTACAGTGGAGTTTGTTTTGCCAGTCACTGTAATTGCTATGGGAACTCCCCACCTTTATCTCAAGCCCTGAGCGTTTTCACTGTATTTTGTTCTTTGAGTGGAAGTGAAAGAGTGATTGGTGTGCTTCTGGCAACCACAGAAGGTCAACACAGTACATCTCGATACAACAATTAGTCCTATTTTTTCCTAGGAAACATTAATTCACTAAATCATCTACATAATTGTTCATTTAAAAATATTTGACTTTCATATAATTCATTTATTCCAAGTATTAAGGTTAGGGAATCTAAAGACTTTTTTGGGTGACTAACAGAGAGGTGAGACTATTTTCACCATTGTACGATGCAAGTTAACCCTAAATCACAGTGATGTCATATTCCCATCTGCACTGTGTTCAGTCACAAATACTTGTTCCTTGGAATTTTTTGCGAGATACCTTTAATCAGTTATGGTGAATCCCAGCATCAAAATGTTTCACTAGGAACATCCACAAGAGGTTTCCTGATGTTGACATTATATTTGGTAGGTCAAACTCCAGAACTATCATTAGCATATTATTTATCTTCTTAGGCAGCATTCTCACAGGAGGATTCATGACTCATGCACCTCAAGCACTGTGTTTAGTTTTGAGCCCCCCACTACAAGAAGGACATTAAGCTGCTGGAACATGTCCAGAAAAAGGGAATGAAGGTGGGGAAGGGTCTGGGGTACACGACTTATGAGGAGTAGATAGACTGGTTATTAGGAAAAGGAGGACTACAAGGGTGGTGACGGATCTGGAGGGGAAGCCTTATAAGGAGTAGCTGAGGTCACTCAGTTTGTTCAGCCTGGAGCAGAATGAGGGGAGACCACACTGCAGTCTACAACTTCCTCACGAGGGGAAGCAGAGTGGCAAGTACCTATCTCTTCGCTCTCTTGACCAGTGACGGGACTTGAGGAAATGGCATGAAGCTGAGTCGTGGTAGGTTTATGTTGGATATTAGGAAAAGGTTTTTCACCCAAAAGGTGGTTGAGTACTGGAATAGGCTCCACAGGGAAATGATCACAACACCAAGTCTGCCAGAGTTCAAGAAGTGTTTGGACACTGCTGTCAGGAACATGGCACAATTCTTGGGGTGTCCTGTCCAGGGCCAGGAGTTGGATCCTAATAGGTCCCTTCCAACTCAGTATATTCTAAGATTCTATGAAACATTTCTTCATCTAAAGAGTTATCAAGCATTGGAACAGGCTGCCCAGGGAAGTGGTGGAATCACCATCCCTGGAGGTATTTAAAAGACATGTAGATGTGGGACTTAAGGACATGGTTTAGAAGTGGACTTGGCAGTGTTAGGTTTACAGTTGGACTCAATGATCTTAAAAATCTTTTCCATTCTAAATGATCCTGATTCTTCTATGTTCAATCAACACTTTGATGTTAAAAGGCAACTCTTCTCAAGTATATATTCTCTGAGGTATGCAGAAGAATGAGCACTTTAAATTCAGGCCACAAGACACATACTGTATAATATCACATTAATTGATTCTATTAAGAAATAAAACTCTAGGAAAAGGATGGCAAGAAAGCTAGAAGTGATTTTGGCTGATTGACAAATCCCGAAGAAATTATAGCTTGCAGTTTTCCTTCAAAGACAGGAAAAAAATGCACACATTCATTTCACTATTATATCTTGTTGCAACTCTTCACAATACTTAATTTAGCCTCTATTTTGATATAAAATCTTATTGATTTAGCAAGTGCTGTGTTTGAATGACAATGTTTCCATGGAGATTGCAGGGCAGGAAGGTATATTTACGAAATGCCACATATCTGACATCAATGACAGTATGACTCCAGGTAGACAGCACACTTTATGCAAAGCCACATGGAATACGTTGGAGACCAGTGTCCTTACTAGCAAACCTATGAAGACAAAACTCTTTTCTCTAAGTGCCATTAACTCTTTACTAATCAACAAGATGGATGTAATGGAAAAAAAAAAAAAAACAAACCCAAAGAAAAAAAAAAAGGAAAGAAATAAAAAGAAGCACACTAGATGCATGACTCTTAGATCTTTGCACTCCAAGTAAATATCTCAAATAATACCATGGTATTATTTACTTACTACATTATTTTTCCACTTCTGCTATGTGCTGAGTATTCTGGAAAGGTTGAGAAAAAATTCCAACAGTTTCTGCTGACATTTAGCATGACCTGCAGCCCATTGAACTCAGCTAAAAAAATTATTCTTTTTGTGTCAAGGGGCATGTTCAGAGGTGGTAGCTGTGGCACTTACTAGATTGCTGTAAACACCCATTTCTGTTACAATTATTTCAATGGAAAGCAAAATGGGTGGTAACTGACATAATTGTCTTAATCCATTAAAAAAACCCCTTTTTTCAGTGGGGTGGGATGCTGGCTTGTTTATGTTATTATTGCTAGTTTTTTCCCCGAAAACTTAGTTTAAAGAAAAACCCATGAGGGGAGGGGAGGGGAAAGGAGAGGAGGGAGGGAGTGGAAATTATTGGTACACAGGGAGATTTAATCAGAAGAGATGTACCCTAACACCTAAATTAGACTTGCAATGGAAATTGTCTATCAAAGATCTTTCCTCAGGAGGGCTAGAAAACTTGACAAGGCAGTCTTGAAATCTCCTGGTCATGTCCTTGCATCTTCAACAGAATGTGTCTTGTTCAGACAGTGTTGCTATGCTTTCATGAGTTACAGTGCACTACAGAAAAATCACAGCATACTCTGAGTAATAGAATTTTAATATTTTCACTGTCTCACAGACCTTTCAGAGGTTAACTACCTTTTTTCTTATAAGTTAATCTATTTTGGTAATAAAGGAATGGGTTGAGAGCTGACCTGAGAAGAAGGACTTATGGATGTTTGTGGACGAGAAGCTCAACAAGAGCCAACAACATGTATTCACAGCCGAGAGAGCCAACTGTATCCTGGCTGCATCAAAAGCAGCATGACCAGCAGGTAAAGGGAGAGGATTCTTACCCTCTGCTCTCCTGAAACCCCACCTGGAATGCCACATTCAGCTCTGGGACCCCCAATACAAGAAGCACGTGAACCTGCTGGCAAGAATCCAGAGGAGGGACATGAATTTGATCAGAGACACATATCTGTGAAAGGGAAAACATCTCTACTTACTGTAACCTTCTGGTTTTATTCCATCTTTTACAGTACACAGACTTCCAGCCTTTATAGGTAAAGAAAAACTTATAAATTTGTTGGAAGTTCTCAATTTCAGGAGATAGTAAGCAGATACTATTTTCCCTCTCAGTTATTCTATAATAAAGCTCCTTTAAAGATAACTTTATTTTATTGAAACATATGTTTATACCTGCATTCTAGCAAGAGAATATTGTGTTTTCTGAGATTTATACGCACAAGTCACATTGGTGCCCTTTACTTAACCACATATATTTAAACATAAACAATCCTGGTTTTCTCTCCTCTTTCTTATTCCTTACATGCACTGGATTGGACCAAATCCTGTGAAATGGGATGTGTCAGTGCACTGCCAGGAGCAGTCATTCTTTCATTTCTTTCTCCTAAGAGACATTGTTCCTTGTAATGAAAGGGAGAATGGGAACTGAAGACTAATAAGACTTTATGAAAAGATTTTTTTTTTAAAGCTTCTAATACAGGTAAACTTAATAAACCTAATAAAATACTGTACTTTTTGCTTGCTATGCTTTTATCTAATCTTATAATATGAGATATTTTTATCACTTTGATGGGTGTAAGGTACTGTACTTAGTGATTAGAGCTGTTTCACAATGACATTTGGAGTACATTGTAATCAGCAAAATGATACTTCTGGTTTGTAGCCTTCCTTTGAAGGCCTGTCACAGCGCAAGGACATTTTGTCTATTCCATCTTAATACTATTTTCTCCTGGCTTTCATCTCTTCTGTAAACCACAAAACATAATAGTAGATGGCTTAACCAAATGGACATAAATGTTACTACCATTATTTTCCTTTTGAGGGGCAAACCATCACAGCAGGGCTGCTGAATGAAGCACAGTGATGTAACAATGTGCGTAGCTGTACACAGAATAGACAACTGTGAAAAGAATATGGGAAAAACATGATGACAAGCATCAGGATAATAAGGGGAACAGAATATGAAAGGTGGTTGGCAATCTGTTCTGATCAGAGCTGTACCATGTTTTAACTGTCAGCAGCAAAACTTGAACTGAATAAACTTCAAAAGAAGTGAAACCCCACAAAGGACATAAAGAATTATCCAAAGGTTGCAATGCTATTTGTTTTCTGAGGAAGATTATATTGAGCAACTTTCTTGTTTGTTTGGTGGTTTTTTTGGTTGGTTGGTTGGTTAGTTTTTGGTTTTTTAGATTTCTAATAATTAAAAAAACAAAAAAAGCAGTCCAAGAGAAAAAATATTTCCATTAGAGAGCAAGGAAAAAACCTATGCTCATAGTGAATGGTTGTACTAATATATAGTAAACTGTGAATTCACCTTTAAATTATGAGTACCCTAGTAATTTCCTTGGAAACTAATCTAACGCTTCTGAAGCAAAGAGCTATTGTTTGATGCTTTGTTTAACAAGAACATTAATTAAAACTAGTTCAATACCAATATTTTGGACAGCTATATGTACTTGCACTATTATACAATGATAGGTAATGTACATGCAATAAAAGCATTGTTTTACATTAGATTTTTTGTGAAATAAACTTCTTTCCTATGGAAAAGAATAATGCAACATTTTGGTTTCTTGCTTCCTTACCAAAGGGGTCCATTATTGTTTTGCTAGAACTGTGTTGCATATTCAAGCTCTTTGACAAAACGTAGCTATGCATGTTTTTAAGGAAAAAATAAAACCAAAACTTAACAACTGGTTAATAATATGCAGCATTGTAGAACATCAAAGAGCAGAAAAAAAAAAGAATATTATTTTCAGCTGCTGAAACTGCAAAGGAAATGTACTTTAATTTGAGACTTTACTTTCACGATCATGCTTCAGTCATAGGCCTTTCAAAAATCTGTCTTTGACATTTCAGCTAAAGAAAGCAAAATTGTAAAGGGCAGGCAAGGCCTTCCAATGCCGGACTCCAAATATGTATAGAAATTGCTGTTGTGTGTACAGACTTTAAACTGTTTTCTAATTCCCATTGAATTCAGTAAATTCAATTTTCTTAAGCTGGATTTCTCTGATCCTACCCCAAAATTGAATTCACAGAGCTGGTGGAAGCAATTATTAGGTTGGTCTGCTTCTTTTGTCCATCAGCTTAGACTGTGTCCAGGGTACACTACAAGATGTTATCCAGAGGTATGGGACAACATAAGCCAATTTTTGCCTTTGATTCAGCTGAAAAGTTCTTTTAAGTTTTGAGTTTCTTAACCTGCACCAAATTGTCTTACTACTATAGTAAAGGACATTTTAAATTATTGTTTCTTTGTGACAGAACTTCTTCACTCCGTCTATTATAAGCACTGAAATACTAATTTATCCAGATAGGAAGCACATAGGAGATATTCTTTAGCTTTAAGATTCAGATCCTCACCTAAAGGAGGGGGGAAAAAATTGGTAACTTTCTTTGTGTATTGTATCTGTCGATCCACAAAAGTGTGAAAAACTGTCAACATAAATCATAGTAGTGTCTTGATTTCCCAGTATTCTCTCTTTTGTTCCCTCATCAAAAGTCCACATGGTCAACATCAATACCTGGTTTTGAAGAGAAATGCAATCTTAAAACAGGATGAAGACTTGTTCCAAGTTTGTCTGCAGATAAGTTTCTGTTTTCTGAAAAAGTAAGAGCAACATCATACATTTTTCAGAAAGTAGCATGCTATTTCTTTTCCTGTTCTCCCACAACTAGCCCTAAATAACCAATACGGGTTATATGCAAAATTTAACATGGAGAATTATGGTGTAACTCTTGGAGATGGTCCTGTGCAGGGCTAAGAGTTGGACTCTATGATCCTTCTATGTTCCTTCCAACTTGGCATATGATGTCATTCTCTGATTCTGTAAATTCTTTGCTTATTAAAAAAAAGAAATGATAATGCTTTGGTTTTTTTCCTATTCAGAAAGTCTTTTCTAATTAATTTCAATTATTAACTGAAAGATCAGTTACTCTTTCAACCTCACCATTAAGAGATATTTTATAAAGTTAGTAGTCCTCACCTGTACTGACTGAGTGGTGATCATATTTAAAGGTATGATTTTTAGTATGCCTAGTAATACGGTGTTGTTTCGTGGTTTGGACTAGTTAGTCATACACAGTCCTTCAATTGCACTAAATTAGTCCAGTAAAAATAGTGAACTTAAAATTTGTGTAATTTTGGATTTAAAGTACAGATTTGTAATCCATAATTCATTCTCCACCTTTAAATTAATAATTCAATTTCAAATATGCTTATCTTTTTATTGCACTTACTATCAGATTTATGGTATAGGTAAGTCCTTTCACAGGATCAGTTTCTTACATTTCCAATCTAGTTCAAACACTGAACATACACAGAGATGTATATAGCTGATGTCAGTCTCAGATATATCTTTTTTGAATATATGAAATCCTCAGAATATTTAAAAATGGTAAGACAGTTTTTGTGAATGAAATCAGTCATTATAGTAGTCCTGCTATACATGTGCGTTTGTAACTACCTGTTCTTAAGGTATGAAATATACTTAAAACAAATTCAGAGAAATAATTGAAGACAAGACATACGCTCAAGTATTGTTTATCTCCATGTTATTCCTTCCTTTTTCTGATTCTTAAATGTCACAGCTATAGTTTAAGATGTCATACGGAATGGTATATTAATTATTGTATGTTACTGGAATATGGTGATTTAGGAGTTAGTTGTTTTAAAATTTCAGATGTCCCTTGTATATTTTTGGGTCCAAAATGGCCAGCAGTCAATATATGGTTAGTTAAATACATTTTACAGCTTCATTTGGAACCTGAACTAGAACTGCACTATGAAAAGCCAACTTATAGGCATTTCTTTTTTGTGTCCTTGCATAGAATTTCCATAACAAATTCTAGGATTTCTGTTACTCCTGGTGAAAAATGGCAATAACAGAAGACCAAATAGACTGACTAGTACTGAGTAAAAATCCCTAAATCTGTGTGTGAATGCTTGGTCATTCCAGAGTAACATTCCCTCTAAAATATTAGTAAGCTTGTCATTGCTCTGGTCAATATATGTTTCAGGATGGAGCTGGGAATAGTTGCAGCAGACAAACTAATGAGCTGATTAGGAACTTTCAATTATAAATTTCTGGCTTTTAAAGATAAAACAGGTCTCTTTGTGCATGCCTACCTGGTCTCTCTGCTTGTTACAGCTGAAGGGAATGAAAAGATTTTGCTCCTCATGATACTTATTCCTGTATCCACTGAATGCAATGGTGGCTGTTATCATTGACTTTATTAGCACATAGATTCAGCTCTGCAGATCCATAGAAATCTAAGAGTGTTCCCAGCCATGCCATTTTGTACAAACTCGTCCATCTTCTGATCCCCAGTTCTGTTTTCCTTTTGAACTCCCAATCTGGTTTTTTTAATCAATTGTAAGCTAAATACTACAGTAACTTTCCTCCTATGCATTTCCTTCCAAACCTCTGCATAAAAGTTTACTTGATCTATCATCTTCCCTCTGCATATAAACCATTTTTATCTCTTTGTTCTCTGTGTTTAAGAAGTCTTATATGTACATGAAAACTAGGGTACTAAACAAGCAATCAGAATTGTCTGGCATGCAGTCTTCTAGTCTGCATGTAGAAAGGCTCACAGATGATTATAATAACAAATATTCTAGACTCAATTAAAAGTAATCTATTAAAAACATTCTTCTTGTTTATAGATGTAATAATACATTTATGTTTGCTATCTGAAGAAGTCCAAATGACTTACTGCTCATAATAGTTACATTTACTGTGGGAGTTCTGACTCTAAGAATAGGATATACCACAACTAAAATGGACAGGAAATGACAGAAACTAGGAAACACTGAGTTTTTAGTGTCCTTTGTCATAGCTGGGGAAAAACCGGTTAAATGTCAGAACAAATTCTATGGTTCTGATCAAGCAGCTATGCAACAAAGACAACTGTTGAAGTCACTGTGGGAGTTTTGTATTCTGAAATACAAAGGGAATGATCCCTTTGAATTTGCCTTTACTTCTTAACATATCTTTGGCCGAGGTTATCCTTCTGGCTTCAAGTGCCTCTATAACATTCAACATATTCAAATTGTAAGCAGCAAGACCGGGAAATAAACAATGAGATGCCCCACATAAAAATTCACTGCATTCATACTGTACATTATATACATCAGTCAAAAGATTACTTCTTCCTATCAAAACCTGTGATGCAATGGGCCTTCCTCACAACAGACTGCCTGCTACAGTGTCTGCTTATCTCAGCTTCCACAGAATAATAAGGTTTCCAGTGGTCTATATTGCAGCTGATGATGGGTTCAAAACCCAGTGGCAGCATTTTTCAGTTCTTTCTGCAGTGAGTATTAGCGTCAGCATAATGAAAAAGAGGTTACCTTGTAACATGTTTATGTTTAAATAATCTAGAGGGCTGAGCCTGTGTATGTGAATCACCTCAAGAACTCGAATCTTAGTTTCTCTTTTGCTAGGTAAGGACAATGCCCAGAAATGGAATGAGGTATCCTGTGGAGCTTGTGGGAAGGATTTCCATGATGAAACTTGGCAGAAACCACATGCCAAGATACTCAGTCTACACCAAATGGTGGTACATCAGAAATGTTCACTAAAAGACGTTTAAGTTGTCTAATGGTACCAGCAGTGATTGTGCCACTGCTGGTACTTATCTCTGTATTGAAAGCTTTATCTTAATCATTATATTAAGATGGGCAAAGTTAAGTGATATTACTAACTGATTTTCTTTTCCTTTTACTAAATGTGTATAAAGTTCATCTTTTACAGAATGTCATGATCATAATTTAATTAGCCCCTGTGAGAAGATGGGATGCTGTTTTATGTACCATTAATAACTAATAAATATGTTTAATAGAATTATTATTGTCTAAATCACAGTCTGATATTCCTGTACTCTGGTAATGCAAGGAAATAAAGTTCTTCCCTATCAGCCATCCTGTACAGAAGGACATATGCAATTAGTTGAGTTGGTTTGTACCAAGATTATTTTCCTCCCTCTTCTCATTGTCTGCTTACTTGGTCCAAAAAGGGTGCATTTCAGTTGGTGATTTTCCCATCTTCTCACACTACGTTCTGTTATCGAACAGCCTACAAAGATTGAAGGTACCTTAAAACAGGTAGCTGATTAATCTACGCCATTCAATCTTTCAGCAAAAATACTAATTAACAAAAAATACTTCGGATAATGGAAAACAAGTCTATTAATTGTAAAAAAAAAAAGAAGGCATATTAATAGGGATAAAACTGCTTCTGTTTGTAGATCAGTCTTTGAATGTATGAAAGGCACATACAAACACGTGTACCTGCATTTGAGTTGTAGCCAATCCATGCAGTCTGGCAGTGCTAGCAGTGCAACCTGCTGTCAATTTACTGTATCGACATCCATCACATAAAGTTATTATATATGCATCTATCATTTGGTGTATTAGAAATAAAATCGTTGTAATAGAATTTTGTCATAAGATCAATAACTTGGAAAACAAATTTCTTGGCTTCACCTCAACGTTTAGTGTTTGGTAGCAGGACACCATTATCTTTTGACAATGTTCTATAGTGGTAGCAATATCTCTTAATTTAAGTCCAAGTACAGTATATATCCTTTAATTCTTTTACTACTTGTAGACTTTTGTATTAAAGCTACTATGAGAAGGTTAAATGAAACACAAGATACAATGAAACACTATTTATTTCTCATTGGTCACTGACATAGATGAGAGACCACTGTATATCTGTGAATATTTGTCATGGCCACAGCTTTTAGATAAAACCTATAGAATTTATGTTTGGGTGGATTTTATTCCCTGCATACTGGTTTATTAATTGTGTAAAACAATGTAAGAACATAACTAGAAATTAAAGGCCATTTGATTTTTTTCTTACAATATCTGTTATCAAATATCAGCATTAACACTCATTTCTGCTGACTACTGACAAAACAAGTGACAAAACACTGCTGAATTTCAGATCTACTTGGGAAAAGCTCCAGTGACCTGTGAGTGCTTGGTTTGTCTCTGCTCTGGAAGAGAGATGATAGAAAATTCAGTAACATGACCTAAACCCAACTCCTCTCATATGCTTCAACTTCTGGGTGCACTACCACCAGTCTTAGAATAGAAAAGAAGAGAGAGGAAAAAATCCAAGGTATAAACTGTTTTTTGATGATTTTGTGTCTCTCAGGAAGACTCTTACTGTCTCCTTTCTACAAAACCTGTGCAAAAAGGAAAGAAATTCTGGAATTACAGGACCTCACTCACTAAGGCTGATAATGTTTTATTAATATTTTATTGAATGGTTGGTTTCTTTGTTTGTTCATTTGTTTTTAAGGTCAGAAAACATTTTCTTAGAGTTTTAGAAGAGATAAAAAAAGGATCTTTCAGATCTTCTTGATCAATACAATGCAGAATTGATCCTTAGTATAATTCATACCTGCGGAGCAGAACTCAGTAGAAAACTCAAAATAATTCTAAACTAACACTAAGAATCTCCAGAAATGAAACATATAATATTTACTTCGTCTGCTTATCACTGATAAGATATTATAAATATTATTAATCTGTATTGACTTGCTGTCAGTCCAGTCTAGGTTCTATTTAATCTGCAGCAAATTGCAGAATTGGAGAAGGACTCGTGTTGGAAGGGACCTAGAGATTGTCTCATTCCAAACACCCACCATGGGAAGGGACGCCTGCCATTAAAGCAGGCTGCTTAGAGTTCTATCCAACCCGGCCTTAAGCACTTCCAGGGATGGGCATCCACAACTTCTCTGAACAAACTGTTCCAGTGTGACAACACCTTCAAAGTAAAGGATTTTTCCTGATATCTAATCTAAACCTTCTCTCTTTAAGTTTAAAGCTGTTTCCCCTTGTCCCATCACTACATGCTCTTGTCAAAAGTTTTCTTCAGCTCTCTTTTATGCCCCTTCAGGTACTGGAAAGTGCTGTAAGGTTCCCCCAGAGACTTTCTTCTCCAAGCTGAACAACCCCAACTCTCTCAGCCTGTCTTCACAGAAGTGTTGCAGTCCTCTGATCATCTTCCTGGCCTTTCTCTAAATTCGCTCCAGCAGGTTCCTGTCCGTCTTGTGTTGGGAGCTCCAGGGCTGAATGCAGTAGTCTAGGTGGGGTCTCACCGGAGCAGAGTAGAGGGGGAGAATCACTTCTCTTAACTTGCTGGAAAAACCTCTTTTGATTCAGCCCAGGATACTTTTGGCCTTCTGGTCTGCAAGTGTGCATTGCTGGATCCTGTTGAGCTTCTCGTCCACCAACACTCCCAAGTCCTGCTACTCTGGGTTGGTCTTAATCCATGCTCTGCCCACACTCTCTTTGTGTTTGGCATTGCCCCATCCCACATGCAGGATCTTGCACTTGGCCTCATTGAACTTCATGATTTCTTCATGGGCCCATGTCTCAAGCATGTCAAGGTCTCTCTGGAGAGCATTCCCTCCCTCCAGTGTGTCAGATGCACCACCTAGTTTAGTGTCATCATCAGACTTATGAGGCTGCACTCAGTCCCACTGTACACGTCATCAACAAAGATGATAAACAGTGCCAGTCCCAATTCAGACTCCTGAGAAATGCCACTCATCATTGGTCTCCACGTGACTCTGAATAAGCAACTTTTTTTTTTTGTCTTGAAAATATATAGAAAAAAAGTATAGCAAGAAAACTATATGCATCCTTAGACCCCCATCTTAAAATGATTGTATGCATTTTCTTTCAGAACTTATAATTAATTTCTAGGACTAATAACTCATTCTTAAACATGAATTTCGTATCCAAGAACTGGAATCAAGAAAACATTGAGTTAAGCAATTTTGTTAATATTCATGTTTTTAAATCCATTTACTGTGACTAAATTTGATACAAATAAAAGGGAAAAAAACACAATACATATATCAAATATACAAATATCATAGCCTAACTAAAAGATGAGACAAATCATTACTATTCCTTGAAGTCATTGTTACTATGCTGATTTATGTTCATTAAAAATGTATTCTGATACTGCGTAAAGTTATGTGATCACTCTTTTACTGGACATTGCAATAGGTAATTCTGTTTTTCCTTGGCTTTCAGTATCAATTAGTCTTATTTTATCAACTCTTGAGTAGGTTTGTACCTGTTTCTTACAAGGTAATGGTCAATGTTTTTCAAAAGTGTTAGTGAGGCAAATATCACCAAATAGTATTCCAAAGAGACTAATTTTTCATCTTTTTCATGGAGAACTAACAGAATAGAGAGGTTTTATTTTGTGGATGTCTCATCCTCTTTGTGATAACAGTAGTACAGGATTAAGATAAAATTACTTCCCCATTCATGCAAATTTGTTCAGTTGCACCTAATGAAATTGGTAATGTCACTAACATGGATAGAAAACAACAGAAATGAAAGCAGAACGACACATTATGACTGGTAGTTGTAACATTTACTGTACCAAAATTGTATCTTTATTGACCCAAAAGAGCACTTCTGTGCTATTTATAAATCCTGGAAAAATAGTACAAACCTTGTTAATTCAAATCAGTAAGACATTTTCAGTCTGATATGTACTTAAAGAATGTGTTTGCCACTAAATCTGAACAGAAAACTAATTGTGGTGATTTTTTCAGCTGGGAAATAGGCCTCAACCAATAAGCAATGTTGCAAAAGGCCTCTAGAAATGGATACTACAAGTGAAAACCGGGAAATTTGAGCTAGCTTTTAATAGGTCACATTTCAATAACTACATATTGATTTTTTTAAAAAAGTTCAGTTATAATTAGGACCTACATCGGTAAATTTTGAATATCTGACTGCTTTCATGATACACTAATTGGAGCTGCATCTCTTTTTTTGCTATAATTTTCAGACACAGTGACACAGAACCATGGAGAATGTAAGTACTGACTTAATCCCAGCTGGGAATCAAACTTCAAATAAGCTGCTCCGCTTTCCCTCCCCACACATCCAGTGAGAAAGGGGCATAGGGTTGAGATAACAGTTTACTGAAAGCAAACAACAATGGAAGAAATGCACAGTGACAGCAACAACAAAAATATTAATAAAAAAATATACCAAAGAGAAGGTTCTTTACACATAAAAATTGTTCACCATCTTGACTCAGTTCCATACCATTTCCAAGACAAAAACAAGAAGGTAGATTCTCTCAGAAGCTCAGCAATTGACACACAGTTATTCCTGAGACAAAGACAAGATGGCAGATTCCCTCTGTAGCAGGTGTTCCCCATCCCCAAGCCCAAGACAATGCAAAACAACGATGGACAACCCCCCAGAAAGCTGGATCATCTGCATTGCGCTGTCCGATTTCCAGACTGCTCTGCTCCGCTGGTTCAACTCCGCACAGTGTCATCCACTCCAGACTGCTGCACTCCGCTTAGCTGTGCTTGGCTCCTCTCGAATATGTTCACTACCATTCCTCCCTGCAGCTGCTTTAGGCATGGGCACCACAGTGCACGCGCTCTGCTAGGCTTGGCTGTTTGCCACTTGGAGTTGCGTTCTTCCTGAGGGATGGGAAGGAACGGGCAGCAGTGAGAGAGGGACAGAGCCTGCACCGCTAGTCTCTGCAACTTCCCCGAGGAAGAAACGGAACAAAATGGCATCCTTCCAATGTGCATTCTTTTTTTTTCCCCCTTGAAGTTAGTTCCCCAGAAGTGGGGGTGGTACAGAGTAGCAAACTTAGCCATGCCCACACCTGTGAAAAAACCAGGACAACGTGAAAAACAAAAAATGAAAGGAAAAAAAAAATGGCTTTCTTATGGTGTCTTAAAGGCAATAATTTTTTTCTAAGAAATCTTTACCAAAACTTTTACTGACAGCTGTGGGTACCAGTAAGCATACTGTCAATATAAAATATTAATGAAACTGATAAAAAAATCATTTATGGTCATGAATACACTGTGTAATGTAACACAGTGTGGGAAATCCCCTAACCAGCTCTCAGCCAGCTTAAACCTCTATCTGAAGTGACACACTGTCAAATAGGGAGATGCTAGCTGAGATCCTGGAATAGCATGGAAGTGTCAGCCTTATACAGCACCATAAGAAATTATCTCAAAAGTAGGAGGAATTGGCTTGCTGTAGCTCTACTGAAATGACTATCCTGATTACTGGTCTACTGCTAATTCTTTCTCTGATATATGGGAAAATTCTGCATGACTTGCAGCATAGACAGTCCTAGGGTTTACAATAAGGCCAACACATGTTAGAAAACAAATGTTAGCATTGTGAAACCTTATACTCCTCTTTCAGAATTCAGCACAATTGCTTAACAACATGGTAAAATAGTTAACATCACATGGTGGTAACATATAAAGTTGCCAAAAAAAAATTACTTCACTACCTGCAGTTTTTGGTCTCTTGATAATGCTTAAACTTAGAAGAAATAAACTAATCACATAATTGCTCTCACATTATACAGTTGTTCCCACATAAAGTAGTTGGCACTCAACTAACTAATCAGGTGTGATTACAACTGCAGTATTTGTGAATACTTAAAAACAGAAATCTTCCTATAAATCTTAGGAAATGAAATGCAATATGACTACAGCAAAAAAATAGCATATAATAAACAAACATTCATGACAAGCAGCAAGTCTGAAAGTTAATGTTTGGATTCCAGGATAGAGTGGTAGAAACAATGGATTCATTTAAAATTCAGTGCTCAGGGCAGATTAAAGACATGTAAAATAAAGAAAGTGGCCAGGAGAACTGAAATAGATATATATCTGGGTTTGGACCATAAAAAATCAGAAAGTAATGCAAAAATATGTATTTTAAACATCTCCCTCCTGCTCAGTATAAAAGTGTCTTTTTAATTTTTGAACTCCTTTTTTTCAGTTTAGATAATTTTTGCTTACATGTAAATGAACCTGAAAATGAAAAATATTGAAGACAAACAAAAAACCTGAGACTTTTGCAAGGTAGATAAAATAGAGTTTCTACAACCTTTGTTATAGAATTTTGGAAATAAAATATATCAGAATGTTTTGAAATCCTGAAAGCCAATATTGCTAATATTTTGACTAAAATTAATTGAATTCTAATCAAGTGCAGTAATAGTTTTGATCCTTAATTCATTACACATAGGATACTGAAGAAAATGTAAGTTTCCTAATAACAATACAAAGATCAAAACACTACTCATAGTTCTAATACCTATTCTACAGAATTTACAAGGGTATATTAACAGCCTGATCTCTGTTTTTTGGTCTATTTCATGTTTTCATCATATCTTTTTACAGAAATTGTAAAAAAATCTGTTTAAGCAAAGTACATAATTGTGCAAGTTTATCTCTGACTAATCTTCCTGCAGACCCTCATAGCTCCCATCTTCAAATCCTAATTCACCTTGAGGTGTGTAAGTTAACCAAGATTTCTTTGAAGGTAACAGTATTTCTAAAGAGGTAGTATTTCCCAGAAAAATGGATTTTAACCATTGTGGGTTTTAAATATGTGGCATGCATTTGTTTTATTTAAATATTTGTATAAATTGTAGCAAAACCACCACCTTGTTTCAGAAGTAACTTAAAAGCACCAGTACGTTTAGTTACCTGGATATTTAATATTAGTAGCTATCCAGTGGACCTGTGTTAGGGTTCATTCACCATCAAAATATCAAGATCTTACTAATATGTACCTAGGCGTATAAAAACATTCAGAACATCCAGGACATTCAGGCAAAAAATAGCAAAAGAAGAGAAGAAATACAGAGGTAAAATCTGAACTCTTATGACTTTTAAAATTTTTATTTTACTGAGTATTATACAAAAAAACCCCCAAAACTTCCAGCATAGCTAGTATTTCAATCTAAAGGAGTTTGACATTGTCATGGGAAGTATGGTATGTAATTTTAATGTGAACAGTTTCCCTTGTATACGATATCTAGTTATGACCATAAGAAAATGCATTGTTTGTGTAAAATATTTATATTTTTTATCTTTTATAATATTATAAATATTTAAATCATATTTATATTTTCCTGCCTAATTCTCACAAAAGCAAACTACTTAAAATTTATTGGGGGGGATGTATTTTGTTTTGGGGTTTTTTTGAAGTGGTATTATATAAAATAAGAAAACAATAGAAACCCACGAAAAGCTATGAAATTTAGAACATAAAAGATACAGTATTGTGCTTTGTTTCTTTAAAGGAATTTTATGGAATTCCACACAGAACAAAGACCAGACTCCTAGCCAGAAAAAATCAGTAAATATCACTAAAAGCTGTGGTGATTCACTGTTTTACAAAACTGAAAATCAGTCCAATATTATTTAAAAATTGATCACAGTTAAAATTAATCTCAACATTTAGATTATCTTCCACTTTATACAAATCTACATAATGTATAGCACAATAAATGTTAATTGCAGAAACAGCAATAAAAAAATTTTACTATAATCCCTTATAAAATATTTTATCACTACTGTATGACAGAATTAACCTAAGTCTTGGATAGGCAAAAGGAGATTTATTGTACTTCCTGGTAAATAATAGTGAATGGCTTACTCACTTCTGTGTCTGATATATAACAGGAAAGTTTATTGTCTTTTATATTTTTATTTACCTCACTGCTACCACAGATAAGCAAACAGTACAAAACAGTATAGAAGAATTTCTTCTTTTTTTTTCAGAGAAGAAATAACTAGGGCATAATATTATCAGTTTGCTCTTAATTGCATAAAGTGTTGACTGATAAAATGAATTACCATTTTCCATCTGAAATCATAACTTTATATTTTTTAAATGTACTGTCTAAACTGTCCTGACTTCAGACAAAATGTGGAACTCTTCAGTTTACCAACAGCTGAGTTGAATCGGTTCTGTTTAAAAAAATTTATCTAATTTTAGTTCCTAATTACCCCTGTGAAAAGATTATAATAAAACATAAAGATGCAATTAATCTGCTGGAATTCAACCAGAATCGTAGGCTAGGTAATGCTAAACCTCCAAGCTTCCTCTTTCAACCCTTGAAATAATTTAATAATCAACTCACAGTTATGACATTAAAAAAACATTTAAAAATGTCTTTGATGTCTGCTAGATTATATGTAGTTTGTAAAGCAGTGAACTGGTTTTTAAAAAATTTTCTTACAGACTTGAGTTGCTCAAAAATATTTAATATAATTAAGCTATTTAAAACATTTCATAGCTATTCATGTTTCTTTACGGTGCAAGAGAGGTCTTCTAAAGTGCTTCTGTGATAAATGTTCACTCTGGGATTGCTATTCTCTGGAAAACTCCAACTCCCACAGATATAAAGGCAACGTTTGCCAAAACGAGTTCATTTTTCAAATTAATTCAAACAACTTATGTTTCTGAAGCTGTCTTAGAAAACCACAGGGAAAAATTTATAGAGTGAGCAGCTTCTGAGAGAGGGAGCCAGTTTGTTATCTAGTGAAATTTCTTAAGTAGCAGGACCAACACACTTTCCAGAACCAGTCCTTTTCCAAAGGCAGCATACATTTCTTTTTCTGAGGAAGAGGCAAACAATGGTCAGTAACCCTTCTCCTTCTTATTGTGTGTTTGTTAATCTGGAACACCCTTTACACTTTTGGCAAGTGGATCCCACCTATTCTAAGTAGTTCTTGATACTCAGAGAGGGATCCATGATTGCAAAAGCCAACCCCTGTTATCAACACCAGTCCAACAAACTGACATTAACTCACAGGATCTGTTCATTCCTTCTCAAGCCTTTCCATTTCCCTGGCAGTATCAAAGGAAAAAAATGCATCGCCCTATGCCCGTGACCAATTTCCCCGTGTGTCAGATCGAGAGAAGATAGGAAAGCATCCTACTTTATCCCAGAAGTATAAGCACTGGATTTGAAACTTTGTTGTCTGAAAATTCAATACATTTTATATCTTGTATAAAAAGGAGAGCAAATAATGAGATTTGGAACTAGAAAAGTAATTCTTCAGTTTTCAGCAATTATAGTCTTCTTGTCTGATATTATTTCAGATCTCATTTCTTTCTCATGACTCTCATTCCCACCTGTGATACTTCATAGCCTCTTGGTCAGGCCCACAGCTTCAATACCCCTCAGAATAAAAAGGGCCTAAAATAAAGTTTGAAGTTCTTTGTGAGTATTCCAGTGAGAAAGCTATTAAGTAAAAAACAAGTCTCTCTCTCCCTGCCAATAAAGGTGCTGGAGAAATAAACCTGTTTCTGTATCTGCACATTAGGCACAGTTGAAAAGTAGGTGCTGCGACTTGATCATGTGTTTATTTAAAGATTAATTCTATTCAGGTTGACTTTTCAGGACTCATATCCAGTTTAAGTGGACTAGACCTTAGCCCAGCTCTTCCTGTGTGTCAGTGTTTTCCAAGCTGGAGTGTTTCACCTTGTAAATACAATTTAATTTATTTGCATCTAAATACGTGGCTTCCCTTTCTGCTGGTGACTTCCCTATCTGGTATTGAACCAGATATTCTTTGATTATTTTCAACTTGTTAAATGATTTAGATAACTTTGTAGAGTAATAAATCGTCTTTATTATTTACTATTGTCTCAATTTTCAAGCCATCTAAAAATTCATCAGTAATGATTTTATAATTTTCTTTTGGTCATTGATAAAAGTACTCCATAGCATGAAGCCAAGAGCTGAACTGAATGAGACCTTGCAGAAAAGAAGAGCTCCAGTATTTGTAATTATGAGGCGTTTTCAAAAACAATAATGCATTTCCCTTTCATGGAATATTTTAAAAAATAAATAAGTAATTGCTTTTTATTTGTATCTAAATTAAATTATTGAAATTATTAAATTACAAAACAATGAATGTAAATATTTCTCTTTGAAATTATTGTCATGTATTTGTAGTTACACAGTGCATTAATTAAGCTTTCCAGAGTTTGTGTTTATCTTAAAGTAGAAAGCAAGCATTTGTGCATGGGAAAGAGAAAAATGAAACAGAATAATAAAGTGTAACTTTTAAGTTGCTTAAGAATTAAGTACCTCAGTTTTGAACTTGTTTGATTTTTAAATGAAAAAAATAAGGGATTTGGATTGATACACATGTTTTGAACAGTGTTTCACAGTTCATTTGTATTACATATATTGTCAACCTAAAAAAGCAACTTAGAACTTAAAAAGCTCACGTGCCTCTTCTTCAGCAGCAAAATAGAAAATATTATGTATTCCATTAGCAAACGAGAAAGCAAATATAAATTTGCCTCTACTTTTGGTGAACTAGATTTTATATAGAAAAACAGGTATTTCCCTCCTCCAAAATCATGAGTTCAACAGATAAGCAGCTAACTGTTAAAAAGAATGAAGCATTGAAAATATTTCCTCAGAATCATAGTAATTTAATTAAATTATAATTTCTGTAAACCGTATCATTTGTTTATTTCTTATAATTGCAATGAATAGATATTAAAAGTTAAGATGCCAGATTCTGATGACAGAAATATGGCCTTAGACATAACTGGATAGAGAATGAGACAGAAAGAAAAGCAAATATGTATTTTGTCAGAGAAGTTTTTAAATATTTTAAATGAATTCAAGTGCATATTCAGTTACATTCCAGTACATATAAAGCTATGAAAAAGTGATGATAATCCTGAGATTTTCATTGCACCCAAACTATTTTTAAATTATCAAAAATAAAACAGTAGAATTTTACCACCAGATGGATAATTACAGGAAATAAATAGATCTCTGTACTTTATTACTTCTGTACTACCTACTGTATTTGATAGGAATTAGTTTGACTTTCCATCCAGTTACATCTAAGACCATATTTCAGTCCCCTGAATATACATATATTGACAAAGGATGAAAGCAATAGTTCTTTAAATTTCTTTTTTAGGCTACCAAATCAGCAGATTTATAAAACCTGAAATACAAGTTCTTCCAATATATTTATGCTAAAGTTTTCAATTATGTGTTTACATGAATAAGCTTTCAGCTTCGAGAGCATATAACATCCTAGTAATCTAATTAGAGTATGGAAACACTTCAGTAAAACTTAAGGAATGTTCAGTAACACCTCTTTTAAAGGAGCCTTCCTAGTCATCTGAAGTCGCATTTGAGTTTTCTTCTGTACCAAAGATCTAAGACGAAGTGCTTTAAATAAAGTAAGTCAAATTCATTTCTAAACTAATTCATTCAAGACAGGCTGTCAATATTCTAAATTTAATCAGATAACAGTACTTTGTACAGAAATGGCTATGGTTTTAAAAGGTACAATGTTCTTTTCACTTGCAGTCTCACAATTGCTCTGCAAATGCCAATTCAACACTAATATTCCTGGTATTTAGCTGGGAATTGCTAGGATGTCAGCAGATCCATCAGTCTTGTTGGAACATTTAAACTATTTGCTAGGTAATTAAGGTTTTTCTTAATAGTCTGTACCTTTAGTTAATCCATAAAATCTGTGTCAACTGATTTTTTTTTTCCCAATTTAACTTTGTCTGTTTTTCTCTCTATCTGTACAGTCAGTGATCTCACCTCTGCAAAGTGCCTCACTGAGACCTGACTTATTGCATGTGGACATGAAATGCCACTGAAAAAATCCTGCTAATGAAGTTATAGAATGAAACTAGACTACAGTTCACTCTGAAACATCCTGGGCAAGTAGCATTCAGCAATTGTACCTGCGGACTAGTTTGATTTACACACAGTAAATCTGAGGCATTCAAAATGTATTTGGTTTACTGCACATGGAAACTTTTATAGTGATTGCAAAAGAGATGTGGTGCAGCCTGGAAATGCCATTTTTCTCATTAAAAAAAAAAAATTGAAAAAAATATGGACATTTAAATAAAACCAAAGTTTTATCATGTCTGAGCCTGAAGGGTTTTATTGATCCTCAAAACTATGAACTGTTTCCATGGCACATGCATGAATTTAAATGCTGACTGTGGTGATGGTAGGATAGGGGCAGTACTAATCACTAAACAATCAAGTGAAGAAAAGAACATGACCCTTATATGACCCAAAAGGACTGTTAAAAGAAATGGAATTAACATCCAAGATAAATGCAATAAATAAATTATTTAAAAACCAAAACAAAAAAACCCAAACAAACAAAAAACCCCCAAACAAACAAACAAAAAAAAAAACAGAAGAAAGAAAGTAGATTTCATTAGAGTTCAATGACTTACACTGTGTTAAAATAGCAATTTCTTATGGAGAATAAGAAGTGTTGGTGGAGAAAGAAATTTGTTTGAAATTTGGTAGAAATTAAGGAATTTTTGAAACCTGAAACTTTTTTATCAGTTAAACTACATTCCCACTGCCTCATTTTTGAGTGCAACCTGTATGAAACTAAGCAATTTATGAACTTAAAAGAACAAAGATTCACCATAAAATATGACTGAATCCTAGCAGATATTAGTGGATCCTATATAATAAGACTATTAGAAGACAGTAATAGGACAGGGTTACACTTGGAAAAAAATAGATTAAAAGACTAGGAAAAATGGCAAGGAAATCCTTCCAAAATTCTTTCACTTACGCGCAGAACTTCCAATGACCCTTTACCACAAAAACTGATACAGTTTTCCGCATCCAAATGTGTTTTAGAAGACAGACTAGTGTATTCTGTCTCAATCTTGTGGTCACAATGCTATCAACCTGTTTATGAGCTGTAATGGCCTGCAGTGACCATGAGCTTGGCTTCCTAAGTGACTCTCGAATGTTTTAGCTGAGTCAGTCACTAACTCCAGATAGTGTTTTTGCTGTCCTTTTGGACAGTACCCAAGGTTTATCTGTCAGCAAGCAATTTCAACTTGCAGATTCCAGGCCCTTCCTTTCCCTGCTGAGTATTTGTGACGTCGTTTTTTTCACCCCTTTTTTCTAATCATCCCAGACAACCAGGTCTCCATTGCCTTGGACAGTAAATTCTCTGTATGTCTAAAAAAGCTCATTTCATTACAGATGATGTCAGGGTGGAAATTCTTCATTGCTCTAAACTACCACAGGAATTTTTTAAACTGAGTTTGCTATATGCCTGCATTATGTTTACTGTCAGATGTATCTATAAAATCTAAAATAATATCAAAAAGGTAAAATGAATGTCTCTCCCTCACTAAGACTGTGTACCCTGTGTGAAATTTAAGACTGCATCAATTTGGTATACTAGTTATAAATCCTTGAAAAACATGGTTTATGATGAAAAACTTTGACAAACCTAACTATAAGGGCACAAATACATCACTAACATGAGAAAAATTGATGTTTTTCCAGTAACAAAATGTGTTATTACACTTGTAAATTTACATTCTCTATCTGTATAGGAAGTAATATAATAAATTATAATATAATTATTACATGTTGAAAATTTTAGGGATTATGATCATAATATTGATCTTTTATGCCAACAAAAGTGAATTTATATGAAGACAGTGACAGCAATAAAACTTCGAAATTATTATCTTCAATGATTTTTTAAATTAACTAGAGCAGAAAGGGTTAACTCTTCCTGAAAATTAACACTGGGAAAATTATGAAGAAAAAAAGCCAAAAAAACCCCAAAACAATCACAACAACAAAACATTTAAGTTCTCTTAGAACAACTCTATATGTGAAAAAATATTAACTTCCCAGCTTATTTAAGAAAATAAGTGGTATGTGATCAGTAAGTTTGTGCACAAGCCTTCTACTGAGGACTTGAGTAATTTAATGGATTGCCAAGGCTTTGATTTGGCATATCCATGAAGTATAATTTTCCTTCTTGATAAAGTCAAACATGAAAGCATGTAGTGTACTTGGCATCCTAACTATTTTCCCTCTTAATGCTTTAGTCCATGAAGCTGCAATATTAATATTTTTATTCAGTGTGTAACTCTTTCTTTCCCTATAGCAAAACTGTTTTCTCCAGCACTATTTGCTGGAGCAATTTCCTAAAAGAGAGACAGGTTTGTACAAGAGCTAAGGATGTACATTTGGAAAATTTCTTTTGTGTTTTCCCAGTGAAGTTTACCTCCTCCAAATTGAAGCAGTCACTATATTTGTAACCTGAAATTCCCATTACCGATTTAATTATTTTTTCCCTCTATTGAATATATGGCACATTTATACAGATTCTTAAGTCTGGAGGCAGCTTCTTCAAACACATTTTTATTGAAGTAGTTAAGTCTGCAAAAGAGAGAAATATGGGTTTGGTTATCCTCTAATTAAAAGATTATACTTATGTTAGCGGTAGTCTCCTGTGGATAAGAAAAGAATGAGGCCATATTTGTGTCTGCACTAGAGCTTTGGCTTCATGGCTTCTGAGATGTGGTAATCTATCTTCAATCCCAAATGCTGTCATTAATATAAAGCAAAAGTCTGGTATTTTGTGTCTGGGGCCCAAGTCCACAAGTTCTTTTAAGTGCAACTTCTCCCTTTCCCCTTCCACCATTCTTTTTCTCTTTAAAGTGAAAACATCAAAACACATTGAAGGACTGAAGGCTTATTAGCTCTCAAAACCACCATGTGTCTGGAATACTAAAATGATATACAAGCTCAGGGTAAGACTTTACACAGAGAGAACGTCAATCTGTTGGTGAGAAAGGTTTGAAGATCTGAGAAAAAAGAAAGCTCCTGGGTCCTGAAGGACAAGTATTTTGCTCCAGAACTAACAGACCAACATCTTCTAAGGGTTTTCTGGGTGAGGTGCTCTTCATCAGATCCCCGTGATAAAAGTTTTATGCCCTCTGTCACCTCAGATGCTTCACTGTGGATGAATTAACTTCCTGCTATAGGAGTATCTCTGGCAAATTGCGGGGTCTTTCAGAGTGCATTTGTGCTGCCAGACACCTACTCCCAGGTTCTCCAATTCTGGTCATGATCAAAAAGATTTTGGAGACAAAGCTGTTTGCTTCTGTCTCCAAACAGCCCCTCTCACCTCAAAGTGTAGCAGCTATTTCAAGACAAACAAGCTTTACTCCTTCCTGTCCAACTTCCCATCTTTTAACAACATATATTGGACTTAGAAACCAAACTGGAAACAGGCATATTAAATACTTCTACCACCTGTCACAACACAGTAGAAAAAGATTTGCATATGTTGCACTGCCATAACAGTGGTAATGAATGCCTTAGCTTTTAGTAGTAAAAAAGAAAAAAAAATATCAATATACCACAGACTGAGTGGAACCTTTTTTTTCCTGACTTCTTACAGACCCTAATTGCATTCAAAAGTACAATGCTAGGGAAAAAATATTGCCTATGTGTGAACACATTTTGTTTCAGATATTTGAGTTTTCAAACTTGGAAGTATTCTGTTCAATTCAGTGGACTATATTTAATGAATTATCATTGCCACAGATGAAAGAGGAAGAAAGAAAAATATAGAGTTCAAAGCATGTCTTGAGTGCACAACATCATAGGTAGTAGGATGGTTTTCACAGTAACTGTGTTGTCAGGACTCTGTTCAAAATTTTATACCTTCTCATAGGAAGCAAAGCTTGTAAGACTGCTTGTCCCAGAGACAGAAAAACAAACAAGAAGAAAATGAACTGCTATCCTGATTTCTGCAGTAGAAAATTCATACGGATAGGTTAGTTTTCTCATCGACTACCAGAGCACATTGAATAAGTGATACACAGTCAGCCAGGTATTTTTTCTGTCACTACTCAAATGACTTCTGGATAGTTCACTGTATCTGCAGCTACAATCTCACTTTGGCATGCACAAGATCTTATTAATATTGAATGAAGTATATTGCTGGTATCAATGCTACATTTTCCACAGCTTACAGGGACATTATGAAATGTTTGGTGCAGTATGCACATGTGATTGTTCCACCTTTTTAAGTTTTCATGCCTTATTTAGCAAATACAAACAAGATAATTGTTCAAGAGTGTAGAATGCCTGTTAACAGAACCCTACCTCAAAATTAAAACTTACCTCAATCGTTTGCGATAATAAACAATGCTGCCCACCTCTTGACAAATAACCTCCAATGTTTGAGCAACTTGCTTAGATTATGCTAACATTTCTCTTATAAATAAATACGTAATAATATTGTAACTCTCAAGGCTGAATTATTCCTTTGTTAGGGGAATATTTGTCCTCTCTTTTCAAAAGTCCTAAAAACTTTAAAAAAATTTTTTCTACTTCTAAATAAGATACACAACTAAAAGCAGTATCCATCCTTATTCATAAAGATAATGATTAACTATACATCTTGATCTCATTCATCCAGAAATCTTCCTGTAATAAGGGTAAATATATGGAGTGAGAAGATTTTGCCAAATAGAAACATAAATCACCCGTTTGAGAAGAAGTGAAAATAAAAACATAAATGGTATTATTCATTAAGTTTTATAATTTAAACATACATTGTTGGCTTATGCTTTTGGGTTTTTTTGAGACATTTATAAATTATTCCCTTCTTTCTTAGTATCTGTTGTTAAATACTGAAAAATGTATGAAAATGAGAAGAAAAAAGATTACACTGTATTGTAGAACAGTCCAGGGGTGTCAGTGAATTGATAGACATAAAAAATAAGAATAGCATCAGTTCTCTAGGAAATTTATCTATATAATAAAAAACATACTGCTTGCAGTAGCCTTGCTTTGTAGGGACGGGACACACAGAGATGATGACCTTTTCAAGCTATAATCTCCATTTTTTTGCTAAATTATCATATTATTTTAAGGTATCTTTTTTAATGTTATAAGAGAAAAAATGGACAGAGAAATTTCTTCAATTATTTATTTTCTATCATTTTAATGTGAATGTTTTAACCATATTTTATCTTTTGCACATGTACTATGCAGCTTCTTAGGAAAATTTCCAGATATAGGTTTTTTTGCTCCACCTTATTTAACATTTATGTATTTAAAAGATTTTAAGTTAAACACGATAAACATATTACAGGTGTCCTGCTTTGTATGTGGATGCAGTAGCATCTCTCCTTACATAGAGCTGAGCAAAACTTGCTGTGAACATATTACCCCTTCCCCCCCACCCCTCCAAGAGCTATTTGTAGTGGATTTAGGCACCTCAGTGCTCTTAAACTCTTTAAAAATAAAAATATAAGAATTCCAGAATGTACGGTCCCCTCTCATTCTCTATTTCATTCCCTCTGCATCTTCTCTTAAAATTCAACTAGTTACAATGCAATGAAATAATAGAATCACAGAATCACATGATGATCTGGGTTGGAAGGGACCTTGAAGATCATCTTGTTCCAACCCCACTACCATGAGAGACATTTTTCACTAGAGCAGGTTACTCAAAGCCCTGTCCAGCCTTTGGATTTTGAATGCTTCCAACACTGGGGCACCCACAACTTCTCTGGGCAACCTGTGCCACCTGCCTCAGTACCTTCACAGTAAAGAATTTGTTGCTGGTATGTAATTTAAAACTACCATCTTTGAGTTTAAATCCATTCCCCCTTGTCCTACCATTCCATGCTGTTGTAAAAAGCCCCTCTCCAGCTCTTTTGTAGCCTCCTCTAGGTAATGGAATGCTGCTATAGGGTCTTGTCAGAGCCCCTTCTCTTCTCTAGGCTGCGCGACTCTGACTGTCTCAGCCATATGTGGTGGCCTTGATTTTTGTAATTTTTTAGCTCATGCATAAGATGTCTGTAGAAACGAAATATAACTTCCCTTCCTTCTCCTATTTTGTTATGTAGTTATGTCTTTGTCTTTACCTACTTTCAGTGTTAACTCTCATTATTTTTATGATTAGCATTGTGATGCACCTCACTGTTCCACCAAAGAAGTGGAAGTTCATTGAGCTAGGATGAGTACAGACACACAGGAAGACTGTCATTCTGGTTCCGGCCAGAGCAGGGTTGATTTTTGCAGTAGCCAGGATGGGGCATGGCTAGGACCTGGAGGTTATTCTATACCACCTCAAGTCGTTTTCCGGGGGAAAGGGGAGTGCTCACTTCCAGGTCAGAGTAGCATGACGGAGGGAGTGGTCAGGTATTGCCAAAGGTATTGTCTGTGGGGTGAGCAATAACGTTTCTTTTCTACACTCTGTCATTAGTATTGTTGCTTCTCATTTTCTTACCTCATTACTGTTTCAAGTAAATTGTTCTTTTCTCAACCTGTGATCTCTACCATTTTTTGCCTCCAATTGTCCTCTCCAGCTCGCCACAGGGGAAAGATTAGGGAGAGGGTGAACCAGTGAGGGGATAGTCAGCAAGCAGTGCTTGATTTGGAGTGTTTCAGTGGGAACACCAAATTGGACAATACCGTTCTTAAACCGCGAAAACTGTGAATTAAACTTCTGCTGAAGTTGTTTGGCATAAATTATTAATTTGATCAATCAATAGGACTAGGCAAATTCAATACTGAGATTCTACAAACATTTTCTGCGTACTTTCTTTTGCCTCTCCTATTTCTAATTTCCATCAATTCTTTCAGAAAATAAGTGTTGTGTTATACATTTATGTCACTGCTCAATGTAAATATTTCATGACAAGTTTATTAGTCTCAATAGATTTGAGGAACTTGAATAGTTGCCAGTTTGAGCAACTTGAATTGATGAGTTGCAATATTGAGCAGTCAAGTTCTAATGTTAAATACATAGGGTTTTTTAATTCACAAAGAATATTTTCTGCTATCAGACACTGGTTATGGTGCAGTATTTGTGAAATCAATATACTTGTATATAAAGATTTAATTGATTCAATATTTCCCTATTATTTCCTTGTAAAAGAAAAATGAGAAGCTTCTAATAAATGTTTTGAAATTTTTTAACTAAGATTTCAAAGCAAACCTATCCCAAGACAACAATAATTAATATAAAACTTTGCATGATCTTTAATTTCTATGGCAGCTACTTTCAGTTATTAGATTTTAGGTTGCATGGTGTACATCTTATATAATGCCTTTACATCACTATTTTTTTTATTTTAATGTGTGTTCTAAGGGAAAGAAGAAGAACTGAAGCCAGAACTGGGAACTATATGAACCATATGTGGTTTAAAAATACCTGTGAAAGTGTCTGGTTTCATATCAAGGGGTTTGGACAATGTAGTATTTCACAGGAATAGCATTCAAGTTAATTCACGGACTCAATGTGAGTGATAAAAGTCCACTAGGATAATTAACCATCAGCATGCTTGTTCGCTTTCTATTTCTTAGTCCTTTTTTCTCTTCTTCAGGGAATGAGGTAGAGGAATCAGAAAAGAAGTAGTGAAGTTGAGCATGGGAAGAAGGGAAGGGGGGGAAAGATGTTTTTAGTTGTTATCTGTGTTTCTCACTATCCAAATTTATTTTATTTGGCAATAAATTAAATTACCTTTTTGCCAGGTTGGGTATGTTTTTTCCATGATGGTAGTTCATAAGAGTTTTCCCTATTTTTATCTCAGTCCTTTCCCATCTTATTTTCATTCTCTGTCGTATTGAAGACTGGGAGTGAGAGACTAGCTGGGTGGGCATCTGGCAGCTGGCAAGGTCAACCTACTACAGCAATGAAACAATAGATTTTTTTAATACCAAATTTTCCTTTGATGCTTTTTAAAAATCATTAAAATAGAAATGGGCAAATCTACCAGGTCTGATTGTTTGGGAGAATGGTAGGAATTGTTGTGTTTCTCAGTCTGCTAACAATCCAGGTAAAAACTGAGAGATAACTAAAGTTAAAATGTAGATTTTTGTTTTCGATGATTTTAATTTCTTTAATACTCATTACTCTCCACTTTCCCCCAGAAGAGCTATTTCTCTAATGTTGCCTGAATGTAATAAAACATTAGAGTAGAATTATTTGTTCTGCTTAACGGCATTATTACACTTTGCCATGAATGAACTCACAGTATCAGCAGAGTATCTCAAAGGCAAGACAGAAAAAATCCCTCTCTGCTTTTTTTAAAAGACAAAATTCTTAGTGAAACCATGGAAAGAAATCCAGACTCAGTTTGGGAGGAGTAATCCCTTGACTGAGCAATGAGCACCACCTTGCAGTGTTGCAGAGGAAAGCGGAAGAAAATAAGGGACAGAGCAGTACTGTTTGAAACACCCCAATCTGAAGGCAGGAATGCTTGATTTCTGCTCATACCACTCCATTATGCCATGGAAAGGCAGGCCTGGCTCACTGAAAAAGGAGGTTTTCAATAAAGTTACGGAATTCTGCTGTGGCACTCAGACCTGCCAAGTTTACATGAGCAAGACAAGACGGAAAGTTGACCAAGGCAACCGGCGAGGATACCAGTATGGTTATTTCCTGAGTAGAGGTCACCATAAGATGATCACCAGATTTAAGTACCAAAGAAAACTACTGCCATTGGTAGAAACACAGAGGGTGATTTAAAGATAATAAGAGAGACATGAAGCAGGAATCCTAGTAGGAAAAATATAGTAAACTAAATTTTATGTTACCTGGGCACATATACATACTGCAAAAAAGTTGACTTTGCTCTAATTAAGACTGAGATTATTGCATAATTGTGGTGGGCTGCATGCATGGAAGTACAATTAAATTTTTAGTGAAACAAATAGAATTTTAGATTATTTCCTTCTTCCTGTCTGTACTAAATCATGCATATATACATATGTAGCTTAAATCTTCTCATTAATGTGGATGTTATTAATGTTCTGCATGCTTCAATCTAAATTCCTACAGGTAGCAGGAGCACAGAAATTCCAAGATCAGTATAGTCCCCTATAGTGTATGCTACATCTGGGCCTGGCTGGGATCTTAGTAGTCTTGTAGAATACTTAACAGTGAGAGATTACTTTCTTGAATGGTAATTGCAAATACAAAGAGATGTTGATAAACCTAAATTGCTGGTGTAAAGATTTTAGTTTTTCACAAAAAAATTGTCATTTGAAAGAGGATCTGTGAATAGGACAGTCTGCTGAATAGGGCTAAAGAAAATGGAAAAGGATCTTCACAATATGTTATGTCTTCACAATATGTTATGTTAAAATAAAAATAATATTAGTAATGTGCCTGACAGATTGATGTTTTACAGATGAATGCTATTTTTAACTAGAGCAGGATAAACAGATGCCCCATGAAATCTATCTTTTCCTTTTGAAGGTTCCTATGTGTTTTTTTTCTTTTTTGAAAACCCTATAATTCTTACAAGCAGTACTAAAATACTTTATTTCCATACCTTCAGAGATAAAGCTTTTTAAATTGTTGCCTTTTGCATATTTCAAAGAGTTGAAGTCCCCAAAGCAGAAAGAAATTGAGAATAAAATTTGACAATAGACTATGATCTTTATAAATGCCAACATTGCAATTCAAAGAAATAGCTATTTAAATGCTATTTCTGCAGTAATTCATGGCATTATTTTATAGGAATTTAGAATTTTTTTACTGTGCAAAAAATTACTTTGGATTTTTCTTTACAAGAATGTTTTTTTTTTACTTTTGTTCTACTACACCTATTCCAGACAATAACTCTTTCTAAAAACTTATTTCAAACTATGAAAATATTACCTTAGCATGAGCTAAATTATCATTCCAGTTAATCCCTGTTCTGAGTTTCCCATCAGAAATCTCAAAAATGAAGTGGTGGGGGCATAAAAATAGAAGATAAGATAGTGTCTTCAGTTGCCATATTTTATCAATACACGTAACAATGAAGTACATGAGAAATGTACTTCTCTGCTTCAAAGAAAAGATTAATGGCAAAAAATACAGCTTTATAAAACTAAAACATTTCCTCATAGGCATAATTAAAATCTTGGTTACTCTCAAACTTGTGTGTGTTCAGTTAATATGGTCTAGGTGTTGTTAATTTTTTAAACTTTTAATATTGTTATAGATAACGAAAATCCACTTTTTACAACTTAAATGGGTTCTCAAGTAGGACTTCTTTGTATGTAAATTCTCTATTTTATCATGTCATAATATTAAAATGACATGGCCTACCCGGTATTAGAAAAAAGAAAGAGACAAGCCTGCGGCCATCTTTACACTAGTACAAACTTTACCTTGATCCACTTTGACTAAAATGGTTAAAAGTATGTGCACTCAAGTTTAGTTATTACATATACACAAATCTGAGCAAACACAATAACTTAAATCCCAGTATCACAAAGACTTCCTAGAAGTATTGAAAATCCTGTCCTTGCCTCAAAGAAGTGTCAAGATATTAAAAATCATACATTTCTGTCGTGGTTTAACTCCAGCTAGTAACTAAGCACCACACAGCCACTCACTCCCTTCCTCTGGGTGGGATTGGGAAAAGAATCAGAAAAGTGAGAAGACTTGTGGGTTAAGATATAGACAGTGTGACAGGTAAAGCAAAAGCTACACATGCAAGGCAAGCAAAGCAAGGAAGTAATTTACCACTTCCCATGGGCAGACAGGTGTTGACCCATCTTCAGGAAAGAAGGGCTCTATCACAAGTAACAGTGACATGGGAAGACAAATGCCATCACTTTGAACATTCCCTGCTTCATCCTTTTTCCCCTAACTTTAAATGCACCATGCCATATGTTATGGGTTATCCCTTCGGTCAGTTGGGGTCAGCTGTCCTGACTCACCCCCTCCCAACTTCTTGCGCACCCCCAAACTTCCCACTGGTAGGGGTGTGGTGAGAGGCAGAAGAGGCCTTGGTATTATGTCAGCATTGCACAGAAACAAAGAAAATATCCTTATGTTATAATAGAATCATAAAATATGCTGAGTTGGAAGAGACCCATCAGTATCGTTAAGGCCAACTCCTGGCCCTGCACAGGACACACCAAGAATCCTACCACGTATCTGAAAGCATTGTCCAAATGCTTCTTGAACTCAGGCAGATTTAGTCCTGTGACCACTTCCCTGGGGATCCTGATCCAGTACTCAACCACTCTCTGGAGGAATAAGCTTTTTCTGATACCTAACCTAAACAACCCAAGACTCAGCTTCATTCTGTTTCTTCAAGTTCTGTCACTCTGTTGGCAGCACAAATGCAAAACATAGCCCCATAGTAGCTATTGTGCACAAAATTGACTCTGTTACAGTCAAAATCAGCACAATTTCTTTATCAGTGGTACAGATCTGGCAACTTTATACAGCTTAGGCTACACAAAACAATCTGTAAACTCTCCGTCTGCAAACAACCAGCTAAAAGTATGGGGTCCCAGGAGCATCTCTGCCAGTCCAATCAAGCTCAGCCCAGCTCAGCTCAGCCTCGGTCTTCACCACCTTCCTTCCTGGGCTTCCAGAATCTTGGATGAAGGACTATATCCAGTCAGAACTACTTATGCTGGTGATGCAGTGCTGTACCTCTGTGAGTCTTCTCTGTGAGCCTCTACCCTGAGCAGCTCAGAGCTGGTACTCCACAGGAGATTGAAGCTGACCCTGACTTTGCTCTTCCATCACCTTGCCTTGATTTCTGTATTTACTTTCACATACAGAAATCTTCTCAGAGTCTCAGAGTGATTTGTGTTTATTTTTGGTTTGTTTTAGGTTTTATGGGAGTTTTATGGTAGATTAAATTCTTCTGAATCAGAAGGGTTAATATGTAGGCTTCCATCCACTTTACCAAGACTGGCTTCTGTTTTGTGAGACTTGTATGTGATGTTGTTTCTTTTCCTTACAACCTTAAGACATTGCTCTGAAAGAAGGAGAGTAAGGTCTCAATGTGAAATTCTGCTGTTTTTTCTTGTTAACTTAGGATAAAGACAATTACAGTCGTGGGTTCTTTTAAGCAATCATGAATGGTGCATTTATGAGTAATACAAGTATGAGTTAGAAAAAAATGACATTGATTTTACTGCAAAGCTACTGGTTTCACTGGCATACACTAATTCCTTTCCTACAAAAATAACTAGATAATATTTTCTATTTAAACAATTGATAACATTTCTGTGTTTTAAAGAATACAGTGCAATTAAGTGTCATGAAAAACACAACATACTATGTAATATTGGACAGAAATATAGTTTTAATGTTTCATTTCACTTTGAAAATTATTAGGGACAAATATACATTATTTATTCTACCAAAAAAAAAATATTCTTTTTTCCTCTCAGAAAATGGTTAGAAAAATATTCTTAAAATATGGTTGCACACAACAGCTTCCTATACTAAACATGAGCAAAAAGTTGTTAATAGAAAAATAAATAGTATTAGGAATAGCATCACCATACTCAGTTCTTGGGAAGAAACTGAGCCTAAAGTTCAGCAGGTATAGCAGCAAATTGTTGTCGTGATAAACCTGTCCAATTTCTGAAAGTGAATTACAATGCTGGTAGCTGTTATTTAGTACAGAAAAGCATTCTTCTTTTTATATCTATTTGCGTATTAGGATTTTGGCTGTGAGTGTTTCTGTTTGTTGATTTCTTTCTTGCAGCTTTTTTCTTCCCTTCTCCTCACTGTCTCTGCACAACTAGCCATAAGTGTTTCTCTGCTATCTGTGTTCTTGTCACTCCTTGGCAACTTGCAGTTCTTTTTTTTTTCCTTTTCTTCCTCTTCTCATTTCTGTTTCTTTCTCCAGCTATTTCCTATGATAGCTAAAAAACATCAACAAGGCTTTTAATTAGATAAAATTACTGTTAATGGTGTAAAGCTTGTAGTTAATATTTACCATTCCCATAAGAAGGCCATAGCAAAATTAAGGAACAGCATGTTTTCCTTTTTTCTAGTTTAACATTATTGTTCTTCCAAGTTATGATAGATGCTGAATACTAATGAAGTAACAGCCAGTCCAGTGAAAGGCATTGGAGGGTCACCAGTCCGAGCACCACACACTTGACTTAACTTTTCAGTTGTCAGACGAAACAGGCTGCTCATGAATATTTGGCTACCTGCAAGCATCAATTTTTTTCGGCTCTGGACTAGATGTGAGTTTTTTGCTAGCACAATTTATATGCAAAAGGTGTGTTGTATAACTTTCCAGTGGAACTTAGGTAGAAATTGAGCATAAATGGAGCATAAGTTATTCATGAATAGAAATTGTAAGATTGTTGACAAAAGTGGATCTATTCATTTTACAGTTGTTGTCATCCATATGGATGCATTTCAGTCTAAATGCATTTATATTTTACTTTATTTCTTAAAATATTTTCATCAGAATGAGATATCTGAACATTTTGGTATTAACAGAGGCTTAGAGCATAAGGAAACTCAGCTTAAATTAGAAATTTATTTCTAAGTCTGTTAATTATCCTATTCAGTATACAGAGAAGAAAAAGAAGAAAGAGAAAAAAAGAGAGAAAGAAAGAAAGAAAGAAAAAGAAAGAAAGAAAGCAGCAAGCTTTCTTTGCCAGTTCTCATTACGTATTTTTAAGATGACATCTTCTTATGTTTTTTCATAAATGTATTTAAGAAATTCTTAAAGGCTATGTAGAAATTATGTTGAGACACTTCAATGAAGATGTTATCACAGTATTACATATGAGCAAGTTATTATGTCGGTGTATTATGCTATCTTATTAGAAAAACTAGGTGTTAGCCAATGAGGACAAGAACACAAGAAGGTCCAAATCTGATATCAGGGCTAGTAATCCACAAAGTTTGAAAGGAATGTTCCAGGTTTTGTTCTGAGTCAACAATGTCTGTTGTTATTACTGTTATTATCACACATCATTATTTATTCTTATTGATTGTCTTGCAATATTATTAATATGTCTGTCTAGCTGCAGAGTTTAGTTAAGACCTCGTCAGCTTTTACCTGAAACCTTTACAGAACCAAGTGTATGTGCAAAACAAGCATTTTGACTCATACAGCTGACTAGCACATTTCAACATAATCACATGTTAATCTCCATCAAATCACTTCATACTGAGAAATAACTCTTTCTTGTTAGCATGTGACATTAAAGAGCACTGGATCCTGGGCTAAATGTTGTAAGTTATGCACAACCAAAAATAGAACTGTGGTCAATATAAATTCAAATAATGTTCAGAATAATTATGCTGGTTATATCACCTTCCATTTCCAATACGTGAAAGATTCTAAGAGTGAAGTATAAAAAAAGATAACATAGAAACAAGTAGAAGTACAAAAATTGCAGATCCATCTGCATATCGCACAGAATATTCTGAGTTGGAAGGGATCCACAAAGATCTTCTTAAGTGAATGGCCTGTACAGGGATCTTTTTCATACTCTGTTCTTTCAGGTATAGCTTCTGGTATGTCTGAACAAAAAGGCAAAAGAGATAATTTTGTCTGAACCCATGGGATGGGAGCAACACAGAAACATTTTCCATTCATCTGAGAAAAACCTTTCCCTTCATCTGAAATAAACATGCATCAAATTTTAGACATCCTTGAAAAACGAAGAAAGGTTTTTTTTTCATTTTCTCTTTCAGTTGTAAATCACCCATTCTGACATATTTATAAAAAGGACAAAACCTAGTAGTAAATGGAAAAGGGTGGAAAAGTATGCATGTGTATTTAGTGTATCTGTGTAATGTCTGGATAGTGATGATACCTCTAAGCAATTTGCAGTAAGATGTAAGATGTGACAGAAAGACAACCAGCATACTCTGCTGTTTGAGCCTATGTGGTATTCATGGTGTGAAGAGGACTTTCAGTAGCCCAGCATCTAAAACAAAGGCCAAGTCTTACAACATCTTGCCTAGCCACAGCCTTCAGCCAGATAAAGGCTTTCTTCTTCAGAAACAGCCTCATATAAGGTTTAAATTGACAGACAGAAAGATGATTTATACACACAGGTAAGAAATTCACTTGTTCATACCAAATACAGAGGTTTGTGTTAGCATCTTGTTATGATTACAAGGCAGGGGATGGAGTTATAGTGATGAATATTCCTACCATCATGACATCAGAAGGGGCCACCCCCCCAGCTGACATGAGGAGTTTGAAGCAGCGGTTTGCAGCAGGTCATAGCTGTTCCAGGAGTTCCAGTTGCCACCGGTAACTGCTTCTCCTCACTGGGACTGTGGCAAAGTTGGGAGTAGCTGCTTTGCTGCTGTTTCTTGCTGCTGGGACTGCAGCAAAGCTGGGAATTGCTGCTTCGTTGTTTCTTCTTGCCACCAGGACCACAGCAAGCTGTAAGGACTATGGTGACTGCTTCCACTGCCAGTCAGTGTTTTCTGTAAGCATAACTCATCTCAGACAAAATAGTTTTCCAGGTTTTGCTTTTCCCCATCTTTCCCTAGTTGCAGGCAGGGCATAGGACCACAAAAACTGCTTTACTACATTGTTTCCTTTGTTTTCCTGAGCTTCATGATTCAGTGTGGGAGCCCTCACTATTTTGTCTCTTGTTTTTGTCCTGGGCCCGGGGTATTATCTCTGGGTTTTTGTTGATAATAGCACTCAGTCTCTAGGAGAAACAGAGAAAGATGACTTTTCCCAGACTTTCACTCCTTTCTCTTTCTTTGGATCTGCTATCACAGCTTTTGAAAATATAGGATTCCCTCTAGATACTAAGGATAGTGTAATCTTGATGCTAGTTCTGTTATGATGCCTCCTTAAGGGCTGTGCACTCTATGACATATCTACCATGTCTACCATGCCTAGAGACAGATCAAAGATTCCTGAGGTAATTGTCCAGAGGCTCACCCCAAGGGTGGATAATTCAGAGTGGCATAGATTGTGGGAGGACATGGGACAGTTTTTGGAGAACTTCTCTCCTCCAGTGATCTTGAAGTTCACCTCTGAACAACTTCAGAACTCTGTTAAAGCGATAAGATTTGTGAAGGGAAAATGCTGTGGCACCTCCAGAGAGAGGCAGCTCACTGCAACATGCTAGGTCCTGGCCACTGCCTACCAAATGCTGCTCAGTATGGTATAGCACCTTCAGGAGGAAAGAAAAACAATAAAAAACCAGACACCATGGCAACTCAGGTTGAAGTTAAGCCAGAAGAGCAACTTAAGCCTATAGAAGTCACCACTGTCCAAAAGAGGAAATACAAGACCAAATCAGTTTGCCTGGTGGATGACCAAATCAGTTCGCCTGGCAGGACCCTCACCATTGCTGGACTCAAAGCCAGAAATAACCACCAAATCCCTGTTGTTCAATAATCTATGCAATCTGTGAAAAGACATCACCCATGAAAAGGTAAGCCCATATGGACGTGACTGATCTGAGTCTGGGATCTTGCGGGCAGCTTGATGGTACGGAAGGTACGCAGCTTGGTGGTACTGAAGCGAGGTTTTTAGGATCCCTGTCCCCGGATGTGGCACTGATCAGGGGTTTGTAAGGAAATCAGAACCTCTCAACCTTTGGATGTGTCTTCTAAACACAAAGAGTGTACCTAAAGAGCAACATAAACTAACAAACCTATGAAATCCTTTTACAGAAGACCCGGATGTCTCTTAAACCCAACTATTTGGCAAGGTGTGTGAGACCGATTACATGCACAGATTAGTATATTTGTAATCTTTTAATATAGGATCCAGAATTTATCATGAATCCTGTTTCCTTGAATTAAAAGATACTGGATTTCAACATGGGAAACAAAGGCACTGCACAAAAATATCTAAGTTCTGATGTCTAACTACAAGCTTAATTAAGGAGCCCTGTTATTTTAGGTTCTCTTTGGTCACTGGGAAGAAATACTTTTGAGAGTTGGTTCAGCGTACCTAAGATCTAGATATAAGATACATACTTCCTTTCACTAATGCAAAAGAATTTAGAATAATGATGCTCAACTTACTTGCTCACTTATTTGCAATCAATGCTCCCTTTCAGGTGGGGTAAATCTTCACTGTAATTGAATTACAAGGTGCGAATCAGAACCCAAATTGCATAACCAAGACTGAATTTTAAATATTTACTTGTCACAGTGTACACTACTGTATACTAGTTCAGACTAGTATTTAAAACTTTACAGAAAACAATAAAAGCAGTAATATTCAGATTACAATTGAAATCTAGATATTTGTAGAGAAAATTATACCTGTTTTTCTGGTTCTTGTTTATATTGATCAGCAGTACATTGTGTTTAATTCAGAAGATGAAATATACTCAACATAATTCAGGAATAAACATTTAAACAAAATGTTGTCATTCAAAGAAAAAAACAGTACAGTAGGCAGGATGAACTGGCAAAACCAGCTTTGTACATGAACTGTGAGAAAATGCATGGTTACTTTTAAAATAAATAGACTTTCATGCTTTGAGGTTCTACCTGAAATGAGAAAAAAATTTCTGCATGGCGAGATTTTTCCATTACAGGTTTCCTTGTATTTTCTTCCAAGACATTCTTGGTCAGATAGATGAGCAACATGTCACACTGTGCACTACATCAGCTATTACTCTGATATGATATGATTCTAGGTGGATGTGAATAAATACATCTCAGAGATTTTTCACTTTTGCAACATGCACCACTGGGGAAAAAAAAGGTGAGTTCCTGTCCACAAAATACACAAGCTCCAAAACTGTTATGAATGCAGATAAGTATATAGAAAACAATACAAAAGTGCTTTGCTGAATAAATACCTCAGGGCAAACTGCTACTATTACTATTGTTGCTACTCTAGTAATTGTTAAAGACCTTACAAAAAGAATTTGCAAGCTTCAGGACCGAAATCAGCTAAACCAATGTACTTATACTTCAAGTTTTAGGCAAAGTGCTTGCCAAAATTTTGAAGCTCTAAGTAAGGGAATTTAGGAAGTGAGGTGGTGAGACCAACTATTAAATCCTTTGAAATGTGCTCTCTCGGGAGACATCTTTGTGAGGACAAAGTGGAGGGAAATACTGAATAATAAGGATTTGTGCTGGCTAAATAGCGAACAATTGGGCATGTGTGCTACCATGATCTGCTGTGACACTGAGAGAAGAGACTGTGAATCCTGCAGGCTGTTAAGAGCTCTTCATTAAAGTCATTATCTTTGTAGGGATTTTGCATAGCATCCAGAAGTTAATTTCTTTTTTCTTAGCAAATAGTTTTAAATTAGCCACATAGCATACACCCTTGTGCATAGTTTACCTTTGGGCTTAGTTAATGCAATAAACGTAAAAGTTTCTAGACCAAGCTATTTCTGAGATAAGCAGAGGAAACTGGTAGAAAAGATGAACTCCCCTTACACAGACTTTGTGTGTCTAAGTACAAGTTTCTGGGCAGCAGGCAGGTATTAGAAGGGAAAATTCTGTGCCTTATCTATCATAGAAGATTAAGCTGGATGAGCATAACCTCAAACTAAAATGAGGATCTTTCTGTTTGCTAGACCAGTGAATATTATCCTTCTAGCAAGACTTGAAACTTGCATCTGAACTGGGTACCAAACCTCAAGGTAATGCGTTCAAATGTTATAAAGAATTCTGCATTCACAGCAGGGGAAAAAAAGGTAGAAAAACCCCTAGCTTAGTGGCCTTTTCTCTATTGAATCAGCTTTTACCTAATCAAAATCATGTAGTATAGTACACAATGAAAAGATGTAAAAGACTACTCACTGGAAATAATTATATCACTATTATATAATATCTTTCCCAGTATCTAGGATGCCATTCAAATTATTACTGTTTGGCGGTTTTTTTGGAGGGAAAGATCACCTCAGATCAATGACAATGATGAGGATGGAGTTACTGCGGAAATTCATTTAGATTAGTTATCTAAGAATGAGATTTAGAGGGGGAAAAAATAGTCCTCAGTGTGTAGTTAAAAACTGTAATAGGTGATTTAAATAACAATAATTACATCATCTCTATATTCATTCAGCCATATGACCAGTCTGTTACTGGGAATGTGATCTGCACTTTTCTGATCTGTTGTTTTCTGGGTTGGTAGGACCTGAGGAACTGTACACAGCTCCTGGGATAAAGAGTATGTCTTGTTCACTCAGCAATGAACATTCTGGCCAATATATCAGTGTTGACAGTCTCTCAGGAATACATGTGTGGACTTTTATCTAAAGCATGGTTAGCTGAAAGTTATAGGTAGGAAGCTTTAGGATATTTTACTTCAATTACACAGGTGTTCTGCCAGAGGTAAGGAATGGATCACATTCTCATAGAAAAGGAGTAATGAGGCATAAAAATAAACAATGTCCTGATGACGTCTCGTCCTAAATAATCCATGTGCCTGGTTGCAGAGGCTGAGATAGATGATAGCTGCTCTGTTGCTTTCCTGCAGGAGGTTGTCAGTGGATGGTGTGGGTGAGGAGGTGATGTCAGTCATGTCCCACATGTGATGCTGAGAGTAGATGAGCTGAGATGGTGACTGAGCCATTCTATGCACTGGCACAAAGCAAACAACCAGAGAGTAAGAAAAATAAGCCTAAAAGTGTGCTTTTGAGATGCAATGCCTTTCCCAGGCAAAGGCCAGTCTTCACTTAAAAGGGTTGTAAAGCATTGGAAGTGTTAAGAAAACTACCCAGTCTGACCATTCACAAGACTCTCTGTCAGTCACACTCCCAGGGCCAGAGACTGTCACTGCTGGGGCCGAAGCCCCTTCACAGCTCCAGTGAGCTGACAGTGCCCAGCTTGACTCCCACACACCCCACTCACACAGTCAGACCAGGTTTCCTTACCAGTTCAGCCCCAGGTTTCCCATGACAGAGTCTCAGATATCTTGTTCCATTAAGCCATTTATTCATGTCTCAGTAGCACAGAAGCAGCCCAAGCTGGTGCCTCCAAGGAGGATCCTCAACCAAGGAACCCCTAGGCTTTTATACCCTCATAGTCTATCAGCACAGAAGTCTTGCTCTTCCTCCCAAGTCTTCAGCTTCTGCCCTCCACCTCAGTGGCATCATCAGTCTTCATCTCTGACCTGTATCCAGTTAGCCATTCCCAGGTCCTGCTGTGTCCTTTGTTTATCCCAAAGGCTGGCAGCTCATAGCCTCTTGTCTCGGGCTCCCACCAAGAGCTCAATGTACATTTCAATCTGCAGCTCAATCTGCACTTTGCAAGCTGAGCTACCTGGACCAGATGTATTCCTAAACAACAGGCTGTCTAGGGAAGTGCTTGAGTCACCAATATTTAGAGGTATTTAAAAGACCTGTAAACATGGTACTCAGGGACATAATTTAGTGGTGAACTTGACAGTGCTGGATTAATGATTAGACTGGATGACCTTAAGAGTCTTTTCCAACCCAAATGATTCCATGATTGTATGGTGTGTCTAACACCTAGGTCCAGAATTGAAATCTACCTTTAAATCAGATTGCTTCTTTATAAAGAATATTTTATACATAAGATGCTTTTAAAGTATGGGTTTTACATTAACCATGGCTAATATATTAGGCCAGCTTAGCAGGTGAGTTTTCTCTGCTTTCAAGTTTCACATTATCACCAGGACATCAGTAGGTGTTGAAGGGTGATCAATCAATATTTCTAGTTCTACCTGATAAACTGAGTGATTATGGAAATGTTTTGCTATCACAGCCTAAAAACTGCATCTGAAAGGTTTCTTTCATTGAATTAGTTTGTTAACATTAGGAAAACTAAATAATGCAGGATAAAACATGGCTGCAAAAAAAAAAAGGAAATAAAACCCCTCTGATGTGACTTATTTTCTGTCCTCATTTATAATTTTAAGATATCTATCAGCATAATTTTTGGATAAACAGTTGATTTGCACTTTATTTTTCATTCTGTAGATGCTCAGAACCTGATCATTATGACTGTTATTATTTCTGTATTATTATTATTTATCATTATTTTTATTACAATTTAACTACCTAAAAACCATTTTGGTTTTGCAATTTCAAAGTAGCTTGTAGGCACTGTCATGCTGCTACCAGCTCATTGGCAACTTACATCTTCGTGCTTTGCCTTGTGACATCTCCAACAGTAAAAATATACTAAATCTAATTTCATTCACAAGATCAGCAATCAGATACAGTCTCCAGGGGAAGGAGATCAGCTACTCAACTAGTCAAATAATGTCATCAGCACAAAGTTTAACTGTAGAAAAGGTGTTCTGTGGCTACCATCTTCAAACCATCTTCAAGTCATCTTTTTAAAAGAGTGACAATTTTGTTCTGTTTTGCAGCTTATTTTGTATAGTCTACATTTACAGGGAAACTTCCTTCTTTACTATCTTCACCTAATCCCACTCTCTGTCAAATGCTGTCAGAAAACTTAACCTTTTGTTACGAGTAAGAGTGAATCACTTCTTCAAAACTGAATTTCAGTTCTCAAATTGAGTCTGGCTGAGGAGATATTGCTGTCACACCTCTATTATACATTCAGCCTCATAGCAGCTGAAATAAACAGCTTTGTAGCTGTTACTCCATTTTCATGTTAAGTTTGACAATTCACTCATATATGAAAAAGTCTACAGGACATTTTGCACATTCACTCCAAATGTTTCCAGCAAATCAATGCACCATAAAGTATTTGAAGTAGTTCTAAGCTTACTCTACTAGTCATTAACTTAATCAACTGCTGTTCAGACATGACACAGATAGTATATAACACCAACTCTGTTCACTTAGATTGTCGATATTTGGCCTTATTTTTGTATCTTAATAGGACAGTGGTCTGATTACCAGTAGATTTATTTGTATTGTTTAGTAAATGAAGTTGTTTTCCCCTTAACAAGAGAGTGAGTGGAATCACAGCTGGCATTTCCATTACTTCATTTTCTAATTCCAAAAGCAACTGTTGAAACCTTAATGAGGTGAATGCTTTCAAACTGTCATTAATCTCTGCCTAAAGTTCTTTAATAGGATTATTAGTCTCAGAAAATAACAAACCAACAGAATAATCCAAAACCTTCAAACCAACTAAATAAACACCCACTCCCTCAAGTAGACAATCAATTATCAATATGTAGGCATCCTTTATTAATTATATGAGGCACCTCTACTCTTTCCTAAACAAAATTTGAGATATCCCTTTAACAGAATAAATAAATGAATCCAAAGTGAGTTAGAAGGAAAGTCTGTATTTGCCTATGTTTTATGTAGCTGTTTTAAAGGGAATGTCAATTAGGAATCACACAGTAAAAGTGACATTTTATGTGTTTCTGCAGCAATATATGCAGTGACAATAAAATTTCAAAGATGTAAAACTTGAGCTGTTTTGTAGAACTTGATGAAAGTCTGGTGTCGGGCTGGGCGAGCCAGAGAGAGAGAGAGGAAGACTGCTATGCATTGTAATTTTACATACGAGCATATTCCCTTACTGCATTTCCTATGTTCTGATGAATAGTTTTAAACAATTTGCATAATATATGTTCTGTTGCTTTTGATGCAATGAAAATACACAGTAGACACTAGTTTTAAACTTGCATGTAATGAGCTTGCTACAGGGTTGAATTTGTTTGTTTATTTATTCTATTTATTTATTGTTTCTTTGAAAAAAATGACGTCAAAAGCTGATTGCTTCCAGCTATTGAATTTATAAAATATCGCTTGTAGAAATGAACTTGAACAAGTGCTAAATTTTAAATCAAGATTGTGCATGTAAAATCTGTAAATATGAAAGTATAAGAAATTGTGGTATCCTTTAAAAAAACTATTTAAAAAACTGCAAGAATTTTTTTCTTTACATGCCCATATCCATTTAAAAAGTTTCATAATGGAGGTTTCTGTTGAGGATCTTATTAATTTGCTTACTTCTGTTTCTGAAAGGTGTGCATTTTTCTGCATCAACTTTAAAAATTAATACAGTTGCACATAAGAAAAAATCAATGCTACATGTCAGCATACATATATTATGCCTGAGTTTGCTGCGGAATGAAAGATATCCTGTATGGTTTTGTGCACTATTTGAAATCTGAAATCTTTCAAATACTTTGTAATCCAGACTACATTACTGTATGCAATATTTATGCTGTGTTGAAATATGTCTTAGTTCCTTTTTTTTTTTTTTTTTATTTAGACTAGCTAGCGAGTGTGACATTCTATTTAAAATCTGAGCCGTATTGACTTTTGGTTCTATTTGAGTTGTGATTACATGTGGAAAACTCACAATGTTTTCTAGTCAAAATTGAGTAGACATTATGTTCTTTATAGAATCAACAAGCTGCATGATTTTTTGTTTGATCCACATAATAGTAAAACTGGATTTTGAATGTTAGTAACTCCATATGGTCATTTTTACAAGGTTAGACTTTGGCTACAAATATGACTTTAATATGCAATAAATTTTTATCTTCTTATGGTGGATTGTCTGGGGGAAGGTTGCAACCTTTTTTCTGTTGAAATCTGATATTTATTCCTAGAAGCATTATTTTTACCGTATCCTCCTAACTGTAAGATTAAGTGTTTTCAATTTCCTTTCACAATTTTTTTATCTTCTTTTCTTTTTTCTTACTTCTCTCCACTTTCCTGAAAGTGATTAAACTTCCATTCATGATCTTTCAGCTGTTGTCTGAGATCCTTGGGATCTGCTACCTGGGCAAACAAAACCAAACCACAAAACCTCAAGAAAACAAATAAACCCCCCCATCTTTTATTACTCTTCCCTACATGTATTATTACCAACTCCTACTCAAAGTCACGCACTAGCCCAAATTCAAGAAAATGCTATATAATGAAGAAAAATCAAAAATAAAATCATTAATATTAACTCTTGTGCTATGATGTTGGATCACTTTACCCTCTAGTGGCAAGAGATGCACCCTAGGTTGGGCTCTGCAGGTGTTTCAGTACAGCTGGATGATGGATATCAGCAGCAGTCAGGTCCCACGTAACAGGCAGTTTTGCAATACCATACCACCAGCATTTAGACAAAGGCTTTGGTTTGCTCACCTCAGATGACACAAATATTTGAATTTTGTAGTTTGTAACATTCTTCTTTCAACCTGACAGGAACTTGTATTTTATCTAGTAATAGGATTAGTATGTCAGTGCTGCGACACCTAACCTCTACTTCTAGTGTACAAAGTGTGATGACATTTTGTTCATTTGAATATGCAATAAATGCCACTGAGTCCAATGACTGTCAGTCAAGGGAATTATGAATGTTTACATGGTAAGCCATGAAGGAATTCTTTAAAAATTGTTGGTTTAGATTTCCAAGTCAAAAATGTTTGACTTCAAATCCTCGAAAATACAAATGTTTTTTGTTTGTTTCTATACAATTTATACACATACAAATTGGAATTTTCAATATCATACACATATAAAATATTAGCTAGCTGGAGGGCATTAATTTGTTTAGAAGTGGTATTGGAATATTTACTGAAATCACTGGTTAACAAGCATGCTCTTGGATGGCTTTGGAGTTCTGTTAACATGTAGACTAAGGAAAGGGAGGAAAAATGGAAATCAGAGGGATCAAACCTTTAAGCCTGAAGTAAGGCTGTGAATATCCATTGGATCTAATCAGCAGAGTAAGCAAATACGGCCATTGGAGCTTGTGTCTCATCAGGTCAGCAGGATGGGATACACTAGAGAGAAGGTGGCAGCTGCTGCAGTGTGCATGACCTCCATATTTCCAGAGCAGAAGGTATTAAGAGACATGAAAAAACTCTACTGTCTCATGAGGCATAGAATACTGCCACATGGGTGAAATAATCAAAAACTGAGAAAGCAAGAAAATCCCCAAACTTTTCTGAAGTTTCAGAAGGGTTTATTTTCACTCAAAAATCAAAACTCTTTCTTACAATACTTACAAATATGACTATGAAACTGCTCTTGAGAGCTAACCTATTCCTCCCCTCTTGTAAAGGTCCTCTCTTTGTGTTTAATAAATTGAAAAGTGGTCTTCCCTTCACTGGTTTTTAATAAATTCCTCATCTTTGCCTGAAGATGTTCTGTGTCTGGCCTGCTGACCTGTCCCTCACCTCCTGACATAGCAAGTGGATTTAGCAACACCACTGAAGAATATTTTCAATCTGAAATAATGCTCAGGCATGATCCAAACCCCCCAGAGTACCATGCAATTCTTAGTTCCTCTTGGGTGAGCGGAACCTTCCATCTTTCACTGTGAACAGCTCATTTAACACATTAGAAGATATCATCTTGCCTTGTAAAGTTCAGGGAAAAAAAGAATCCCAAGAAAAAAATTGAGGCATTATTATAGCTCAAGGGTGTCTTACCTGTACAGGAGAAACCATTGGGCTATTCATCTTGATCAGAAAAAGAGATGGTTCCAGGAAAAGACACTGAGAACAACTTTATCTTCTCCTTGTAACAGTATGAAAACAAGACAGGTATGATCTTGCAGCTCAGCCCGTAGCTCAGGAACAGAGAGTGTTGTCCCTGGCTGTGTTATAGGCTTCCCCTGGGATCTTTTGCAGTCATTTCTGTCCAGACTGGTTACATGCTTAAATCTTTACCTGTGAAGGAACATGTGTGAATCTGTGCTGTAGATTCTCAGGATCTGAGTTTCCTAATGTAAAATGTGAACTTCGAAGTCTGTCTACTCTCTCCCACATTATAGTTTTCATCAATATTAAAAGAAGATGCTACTGCGACTGAGATGATCCATGTAAATCTGCATGTTGTGTGTTTGTGTAGAGAGCTAACGCTGTGAGGGAGAGAGGAAGAAACAAACAACTAAAGTATTTGCATCAGCTGGACAGGATGTTTTATCCTTGTCTTATCTTTCAATTTTTAAAGTGTGCATTCATTTAATTGTAATGTAAAATCTACTTTAACTCCTCAGGTTTTGTAAAGCCTAAGCATTTTGGGTTTATCACACCAACCTGAAGAGTTTTGACAGTTCTTCTTCCTTTTCCATTTTTCTTTTTCGTTTTCCATTTTTCTTTTTCTTCTTTTTCCTTTTCTTCCTTTTTTTTTTTTTTTTTTTTTTTTTTTTTTTTTTTTTTTTTTTTTTGTGGTGTGGTTTTTTCCTTTTTTTTTTCTTTTCCTTTTTTTTTTTTTTTTTTCTTTTTTTTTTTTTTTTTTTTTTTTTTTTTTTTTTTTTTTTTTTTTTTTTTTTTTTTTTTTTTAACCTGTTGTACTGTGTCTTGCTGGAATGGAGCTTGTTTTATCCATAGCAGCATGTGTGCTGCTATGTTTTAGACTGCTGGCCAAAACAGTGTTGATAACACGCTCCAGTTTTAGCTGATGCTGAACAACACTCGCACAATGTCAAGGTTTTCTGTTTGTCATTGTGCCCCCTTCAGGCAAGAGGTTGGGAAGGGACACAGCTGGGACAGCTGACCCAAACTGACCAAGGAGATATTCTATAGCATACAACATCACCCTCAGCAGTAAAACTAAGAGGGATCCTTTCCAAGGGAGCCATTGTTTTGACACTGCTTGGCCGTAGGTCTGCTGGTGAGAGGTGGAGAGTCGTTGTCTTTGCACCACCTGTTTTGATTGTGGGCAGTTTTTTCCCTTCACTGGCTAAACTAACTTTATCATGACCCATGAGATTTTCTTGCTTTTGCCCTTCCAATTCTCTTCCCCCCCTTCCCTGTCAGGAAAGTGAACAAACAGCTGGGGAATGCTTTGCTGCTGTCTGGGGTCAAAGCATAACACTTCTTGTTTACCATTCAGTTGCCTGACTCAAAAGATGTTTCCGACTCTCGCAAGGATTTTTGGCATCAGGACTCGTGGAATTATCTTTATGTATATCACAAAAATCTGAGAGGAACATATTTAACTGTAGGTGGGGTTTTTTTTAATAGTGTGATATAAATATTGTGCAGGGGCTTACCTCAGGTCTAAATCACTGTAACATTGATTCCAATCTGGTGAACTAATTCTGCCTAGGACCATTTTTTTAAATTACTATTGGAACATGAATATCAATTTTACATGAATGTTTTCCAGAAAATATTTAAAATAAGCAAATAATTAGATCAATGCATGCAAATCTGGTCCCTCTAAATCCTTTAACAATATCTACTATTTGCTTTCTTAGAATGCATGTCTGAAGAAATTATGTTTAAAGTGTGAATGAGTAAATACTGCTAAGCATTTTGTAGAGCTATGTTATTATTAGCATTCAGATCTGATGCTTGGAAATACATTCCTATTAGCATTCAGACCTGATCAACTTGTTAATTAGACTATAGGAAGCAAAAAAAAGGCCCAACAAGATAATATTCATCATATGACATTTAAGTGACTTATTTGTTGGTTTAGCATATCCAGGATGACTGAGAAGTAAAATCAACACAATGAGTCTATAATGCAATTGAAAATCTGTATATAGGTCCTATTGCTGAAAGTATGCATGAATTTGAAAAGCTGAATTAAGCTTTTAATGTGGAACAACAGACAAAACACAGTCACTTACTGAGGTGAAACTTGTCTCATCTTCAGTACGAAATACTTAAGCTTGGGAAGGGTGCATACTACAGTTATTCATATCTTTCTGAAAGAAATCAGCTTCCATCAAGCAAGGAGTTGAGATATAAACTACTCATAACAAAGTTCTGAAATTTTAATTGAGATTCTTAGAATTCCTTTCAGTGTAATTTGCATCTATACTGTTCCTGCTAGTTTAGACTCTTAAAGTTTATTCAGCCACACCTATGTGAACTGTCTCTTTAAAGAAAAATAAAGCTTTGAAAAAGTCAGAAGGGAGTTAATAAAGTAGAATTAAAAGATAGATTTCACTCACTGTTTGCAAGTCGGAGGATTCATCTTCCAGAATTTTCTTTTTCTCTCTCTACAGACTTTTGGCTTTTAATCCTTCAGAAAGATTATTTGATCTGAATCATATCAAAAAGTGTAAGCATTTATTCTAACAACGCTCTTGGAAAATGTATTAAAGCTCTTATCAAGCTGGCTAACTGATGGGAAAAGTCCTTCAATCCAGTAAGGAATGAGTTTCATCACAGTTTTTTTTTATGATGAAGGCTGAAGAGAGAATAGAAAAATTACCAGGAGTCATATGAGACAATAAGGTAGTTGGATTTAAAAGATTTCAGGAAAAATAAATTTTAAATTTCCAATAACACAGAAAAAGTTTTAAGCTTTAAAACTAGTAGGTTAATGATACTCAGCTACCTATAAAAGCAATGTATTTTAAAATATAAGCAGCAAGAGCAAAAAAGCTTAAAAAGATCAAAAATGATCAGGGCTGTGATGAAAACACACGTAGCATTAGAGAAGACAAAAATATATGTAGTAAGCAATAAAATTAGAATAGGTTGGAAAGCAATCTAGGTTTATTTTTTCTTCGTTTGAGTGGTTTTCTATGAAGACAAAATGTGAAAATGTGTAGGGAAGATAGTCTAGACATGTAGTTGGATAACAAGTTGCTGTGCCACACTGTCATACTAAAACAGATCAATGATTTAGCTACTACAAAATACAGTCTTAAACACTGGTATGGACTGCAAACTGCAGAGATAGGACGCAGTGCAGCAAGGAACAATTAAGGAAAACGCCATTGCTATTCATATCATCAATTCGGTGATTTCTGCTGTGACATGCAAATCTTTACATACTCTTAGATTTTTAAATGTACATAAACATAACTGGGAGATGTTTGGAAAGGGACAGTGGATACGTATACCATTTGATAATACAGGCTAAAATGCTAGAATCTTGGATAAAGTAATTTATAGCTGAAGGGACATTTTTAAGTCACTCATAATACAAAGGAGTAAGACTCATAAGTGATAGATCTATAGCCCGAAATTTAAACATGGCCTTAAATTTTAAGAAGTACTAAGACTTTTACATTTTTGTAGTTGTGACAGGTTAAAATCGCATGAAGACCATTTTTTCTTCCCTTTGAGGTGCTTAATGTTATTGAAGATAAAACCTTCAAAAGTAGTTTTAGCAAAAATAGTGTTGTCTTTGGAAAAATTTGTAGGGAAATCAATTAGTCTGTCAACTGAAAAGACAAAATCAATGTAAGAAAACGTAAAGATACAGGATGTCAAAACACATTTTATGATTTACCTAAAGGCAGATAAACATGCAAAAAATGTCACATGTATCGAAAAGTAAACCCTACAATTAATATGTACTGAAGCTAGAAGCGTTACACCCTAGTAAAATGCTTGTCCTATATCTCTGATACTCTTTTTTTCTTTTTTAATACAGTTCAAGAAATAAATTGCTTCTTTGATATCGATGTATACATAAGTCTCTAAAGAAATTAATTAAATCATTGACTAGTCTAAGGTTTTAACATCAAACCTTTACATCCATAATTGGCTTTTCCAGCTTAAAGTTCTGCATGGAGACCAGGGGAATAAGAAAAGAGAAAGGATTTCAGGATTCACACCATTAAGTCTGAGGAAAACAAGAATATGTATACCCGTTACAAGAGAAAAGAAATAATGTACCTAGTAGACTGGAGAAACTGGAAACCTTAAAAGAATAACTCTCTTAACAGAGCCAAGATCAGTGTTTGCATATGTCGTTTGCCATATTATCAACTGTCTTTATTGCAAATTTTCTCAGTGTTTTGCTGATGAGCTGGTACACAGCAAGGCCCATGCCAGACTGTCCCCTTTCTCTTCACTCCATTTGGGACTTACTCAACCCCAAAAGTACTAGCTAAATGTGCCATTAACCTGCAAGTAACGGCTGTTGATTAAAATCTGTTTTGTATGAGGGAATGGGATAAAAAATGTTTTTTGTTCCAAGTTCATCTTCAATAATATCAGTTCTTATTTAAGATCATTTTTATCTAGGCTTCTGAGTCTGTCTTCTACTCCAGTAAAAATCAGGCAGTTATCATTGTCATGCTTCTGAAAAGAGTTCCTGCCATATAGTAAATATATTTTTTATGATATGGAGATAAAATGCGAGTGAATGGACTAAAATAAGACTGACCTGAAAATATGAAACAAACTTTTTAAGAGAGAAATTATTCCTTTTTTCCCCCCATAAAAACAATCTGAAAGGTCATAGGGAGAAGAACTTTACAACATACTGGCTTTGAATTGTATTTCAAACTGAAGTTTTGGGTTTTTTTAAACTGACATTTCTGAGCTAACTGCTTGTGGTAATCTTCTTACAAATTATGTCATGTCCCTGCAACACTAACATAATATGAATAAAAGAAGTGATAAAGCTGATGTTTACCCAGTAATTATGCAAATTTACAATCAAAATAGGAATTTTAATGTTTTAAATTTAAATAACTTGTTTAAAAAATAAAAAATTTCTTCTGATTATTTTTAAACTAGTTAGCAGTCTTTTCTTTTTGAATTCTAAAGATATTAAGGTATTAGTATCACACGTGATGTCACTTTCAGCCAGGCGATTCTGAGTAGCAGTTGCCTCAGAAACATCCCTTGTGATTTGCACTATACTTAGTTTTTTTAATATAAGCTGTATTTCCCAAATTTATGGAATATCAAGTTCAGGATAGAAACAAAGATGCTTCTGAATCTGGTGGGAAATCGGAACTCAAAGTTCAGATACAAATTCAGAAAAAGTTCAGGCTAGTATTCACGTAAATCATGGTTCTGTGGAAGAATTTATGTTTTGCAAAGTTCAAATATCACTATTACAGGTAAATAACATAAATTCCATGGTGGAATGACACCATAATTATCAGTAAGACATTTCTGCGAGGTTTATTAAGGAAACTTTCCTGTCCAACAATCCAGGAGCCACTGGCAGTCACACACACCATCTGAGCTGGGACTGAGGCCCCTTGGCAGCTTCACAGCCCACACTCACACAGTCAGACCAGGTTTCCTTACCTGCTCTACCACAGGCTTCCCATAGCAGAGTCTTAGATGTCCAGATCCTCAAAATAGTCTAATCCTGGTGCAATAATTAAATAACAAAAAAACAGCTTGACCTGGGTGCTGCGTGCGTGCCCTTTGTTATGCAAAAAGTTGACACTTCCGGGCCTCTTGCTTAGGGCTCCCACCATCCAGAGCTCAGCCTGCAGCTCAGCAGCTCCACACCAAGCTACCTGCATCGTATGGATTCCTCAATAGGTTTTTGTTGAGTCTAAAGTGGTATCAGAATACAGTCTTTTTCAAGTTAATATTTAATCTGGAGATAAAATAAGATGGTGTCAAATTTTATATGGAAAACTCCTCAGAACTCGGAGAGTTTAAATTTCCAGTGGTGTCCTTTGAGTCAGATCTAGTAGCATCTTTCAGAGATCTCTAATGCCATTTGAGATTCCCTAGATAATTATCCAAGTAACCTCCTACAGACAGTCCAGAAGGGAATATGGATCATGCATAAGTTTTATGTCATATTTGACAACTTCTTACAGATATCTTGGATACCCCAGGGCTTCTCAGATGTCACTAAGTGTTTTTGCATCTGGGGAACTAAGATGATCTGTATTGCTTTTCTCTCTCTAGTCAGTTTTGAAAGAGGAAGCAAAACACATTTGAGCAATAAGCAGCTGTATCAATCTAGAAGGCTTTTACCACAACTCTTTTTCCTTTCAGTTCAGACTTTACTCAATATACCTATGTTAAAAATCTTGTTTAAGGGGACAGAGGAAAACATAACTTCTGTATAAAAAAAAATAATTTATCGTTAGTCTAGTGGTTATTTTAACAGTCTAATCCAAGAAGTATTACTAGTTCAGGCCAAAATATTACAGAAAAGGAAATAATGATTCTCTACAGAAAAAAAAAAAGTCTCAGTGATAGCAGTGATACATTTAAAACAGTTATAGACACAATTTTCATGCTTTTTCTGGTGTTATCCCTTCCCCTGCTCCTCTGAGTCCTAGGACTGATTTCATCTTGGTGCTGGTGTAGGGTGAATTGTCAGCAGCAGGAATCTTTCATAAGGAAGAATGTTGTCGATGTTAATGTTGAGGTTTTCTTCTTCCTCTCTCTAGGATTAATTATGAACAATTTTAATATGTTTGCTAAAACGATTTTATAACTTTCTTCATTGGTCTACAACTGCATCTAATATCTGAATAAAAGATCTGTGATAGCTTTTAGGTGTGGGGGGCCCCAGCTGGTCTGGGGTCTCTGGAAACAGTAGGAACTAAAGATGGAACCTCTGCACCCTGGCAAGGTGGCAGACACGGAAGGGAAAGCTGTGACACACAGTGGATTTCCTGCCTGTCCTTGCTGATTCATAGTTGTCTGACATGCGCAGTGTACGTGTCCAATTGAGAATTATTTATGTTACTAGAAACCAATGGTGCATGGACATGTGTAGATAATAAAGTGTATATAAGTCGCGGCAGCGCTTGCAATAAAGTACCAGTACAGGTCTCAGGTCCAGCCTTCTGAAGAAGACGTGTCGTGTTTTGACCAACCCCAACCGCGACATCTAGGTATGTTAGATACTCACTCTTATTTCTTTGTTACCCCTAAAACCAATTTTGTCCCACTCCAGACATGCAGTTCTGTAACTGTACATGGTGAGCTATTTACAGTTATGAGGTCTGCAGTGCCTTCCTGTATTCCAGCCTTTATCATCCCACTCCTGTGTTTTTCTGTGCTGCATTCCCACTTCTCAAAGATTCTGCTATCAGATCAGATCTGCATTTTTCTACATGGTTATATTCGATCCATAAACATCTCATTCTGCATAGAAAAAAAAACTATTTGTCACTACTATAGCTATAAAACTGTGATTGCACCTTATAATGATAAGCAAAAAAATTAGCTGCAGTCAGCTGACCAGAAGAGAAATTATTCTTACAGCAAAATCAAATAAAACAAAGCTGCAGGCAGGTCAAGTTCAGAAAAAAGAATCCTGACAAACCGCAGTCCTAAGACCTTGCAAGCTTATTGCAAAGCCTGTGGCCTTTACTAGCTCTGGGTATATCGCATCATAGGTTACAGGATTATAGTACTTGCAGAGAAAGAAGTATATCTCATATGTTGCACTAATTTTGGATGCCTGAAATTTCATCTAGTACAAATAAATTTCAAATTTTAATTTCTTTACTTTTAAAATACAGCAATGAATTTGTTATTTTTGAATGGACATGAAACCATTCCTTAAACAGAAACATATATCCAGACTATGGAACTTAAAGCACCTGACCTGTTTTATGAATCTGGAAGTGGAAAAACAAGTGAGACTGCTGCTATCCTGGGCTGAGTGTACCACCTGAACAAGAGAGACCTTGAGATGGCTACTGCAGATGCCTTCTAGTTTTCTTTGTTTGGTTGGTTTTGTTGCTTGACTGGTTGGTTTCCTCAGATGTATGTATCTGGCAGGTTGTGAATCCAGTCTGAATAGCTTATTTGAATCTAAGCATGGTAATATTTTTTAAGTTTATATAGATTAACTTCAGTAAAGATGCCATAGTATGAGGTTAGAATACGACTCAAAGTAATGGTTTTCTTATTTCTGATGTATGTAAAAAGCTTTCACATAAAAAATATATTCTGTGGTTCGTTTTTTTTTTCTTCTCCTAATGTGTGTCATTTAATAGGAAATTTTGTGCTGTTTTTTCAATGTATTCTTTTATGCCTTAAGCAACAAACAGAAAATAGTACTATGTTAAGACTACTGAATCTGGTATGGTGGATGTTGGACAGCTCAGGAGCAATTTCTTTATTGAATTTCCGCTGAATTGTCTTGGGGTAAATGGCTTAGTGGATGTGGGATAAATCTGTCGAAGCTCACTGCTATGAAAGGGCAGCAGGCCCGGGTTTGTGTTATTCTTGTCTACCTTTTTAATCCTCTTGCAGAAGTAAGCAACAAAAGAAGTGTGTATTGAGCATTCCATTAACAGAAGGAATTCTGGTAAAACCTTGTATAAACGCGTCAGAAGACAGATGACGTTGTATCTCCGAATTTGTCCAGTTTGACCTATAATACAAAGCCTGAAGTAGACTTCAGAAAAAGCTTACAATCATTACATTTTGGCTCTGTTTAAGTTAATATATAATGGCAGGCTAGGGATTAATCCCTGGCCCTGAAGTCATCTGGAAAATACATGTTATAAACCTATACTGACCCAATAGATTTTTCTTGGAGAGATCTAGCTGGAGCAAACCAAGTCTGAGATGTGGACCAAAATAACAAATAAGCAGAGTGAACAACAGCACTTTGTGTACTGCATGATTATGTGCCATGAACTGGTTTTTGGCCCTAAGCCTGAGTAGCATGGCATGACTTGACACTGACCTAACTCTCCCACCCTCCCAGACAGGTTTGTCACAATGCATTGCCTACTGCAAACAGTCCTCCATACATGTGAATGACCAAATCATAGTCAACCGCTGTTGTAAAGTGGTGGCTGGCACAAAATTAATGATGGGATGTGCTTTCCTTACACGTTAACACTGTGGGCTTAACAATTGTGTGCATATACCTATGATATATCCATTTTAAGTTTCCTGGCATCAGTATAGCCTTGCAGATTTTATGACCAAGATTTCTCCTTCCCCCTCTCTCATTTAGTAATATAGATATTCAGAGAGCCATGCAATTTTTACCTGATTGCTTTTTGTTGAATTGTTTGTAGCTTGGCATAAAGTGTTCACACTATGCTTACAAAAATACAAACTGACATACTGCTGCATATGACAGACAAATTTTTTTTTACTGACCTAGCAGACTGCAAGACTGAGCATCTGGATGCATATCAAATCAGCAAATATGGTGAGAATCTGCCTTCTAGAAGGGATCAGAGCTCAACCCTATGCCCTAAAGAGAACCCAAGCTTGCAGATAAACAATACAGAAAGTAATCAAGCTTTAGACTCACATATAATTCACAGAATGACAAGCTTTCTGTATTTAATCTTTGCTTAACACAGAAAAGTTTTCAACAATGTGATTATAACTGCAACATGAAGCCACCATGAGCAGAATATTCATTTGCTTGCAATGGATGACTGATGATGCCATTGTGGCCTCTCCCCTGTCATAGATGTTTGTCCTCATCATAAAGGCACCATGTGGCTTTTCAAACTTCTGGTAACAGCTGATCATATTCAGGACAAGGACAGCAGGACTTCTGTTTGTCCAGATTGCAACACAGTGCTAAAACAATGAGGAATCTTGAATTTTACTTGACTCTATCGAGTATTATCAGCCTCCTCCTTTCAAAGGCATTCAAGTATTAAATGAAAACCAGAGCCCATTTATGAATACATTGTTCCAATTCTGTCTATGCTATAAAATTAAAAAGCTATTACACCAGCAACTGATTACCAAGAATGACTGCAGCCAACTGTAAGGGAACACACAAAACTGTATTCACCGTTTGTTAAGTAATTTAAAAAATAATAATAAAATAAAACAAATGTCAAAAGTCTAAGGGTGAATAGAAGGACAAATTTCGGTGGATTTTATTGATAGATTTTGTTTACTGCTCTGGGGCACATTCTTACAAAATGTGCTATACAGAAAAAAAGAATTAAACCAAGCTAGAATGGCTCAGGGGCCTCCCAGGGCTTTTAAAGCAATGTTTTAAAATTATGTCTGGAAAGGGTAGCTTGGGATTCAGCATACACCTGTAGGCTGTGGCAAATTTAGGCCTAATAGCTCTAAAACAATGTAAGCAAGCTAGTGCAGATAATGAATCTCCCTTCTGAACATGTGTTAGCAACAGATTTTCTAATGTATAGATAATGGAAATATATATGTAAGGTCAATAAAAAGAATAAAATTAAGAGACTGAATATAACTATTACAAACACATTAGATGACTTTAAGTACCATCTGTCTGTTCAAGAGCAAAATATTTTCTGGTTATTGTATTGCTTATGCATGAAGAGTTAGGGCTAAAACTTTCATAGTGTTTAAACAAATAAGACACTATTCCTCCACTACTCCCAAGTACTTTTCTCACAAACCTAAAACAAATTTTAAATAAATTTAAAATTCTATTATTGACTTCTACACATTTGACTACAAAATAGAGATATAAATATTGCATCTGATATAAATGTATAAAAGACTGGAAAACTAGTTGTGTTAGTTACAAAATCACAAGGCTGAATTTCAAATGAGGTATGTTTTCACTAAGTACTGAACTGTATTTGTGTGAAAACTTGAGTCACACTCTGAATTCTAAGTAACTTTGGGAGTTAATCCTCTCAGATTCAAGTTTAAACAGTTCTAACTTTTTTCCATTAGTACAGAGAATTCTGCTGAAACAGTTTGAGTCTGGGGTTTGTTGTGTTGTTTGGGTTTTTTTTAAATTTACCCATAGGTATAGAAAATTACACTTATTGAGTGTGCAAGTGATTCAGGGACTAGTCCAATCCTCAGTTAAGCCAACGAAAGTTTTGCCATAGCTTTCAGTAGTGCAGGATCAGGGATATTGCATTTAGTGTGCAATGGGAATTAAAGTGCAGTCTTAGCATTTCCATACAGGCTCCAGCTGTGAAAGTCATTGTGCTGGATCACAGCATCTTTAAGTCCCCTTAAGTACTCTGAGTAAAATGTACATTCATCTTTGTTGACCAGCAATTCAACATAAGACACTAAGAGTAGAATTGGATCTCAATTTAAAAAGGCACTGCTGTTACAAATTTTCCTCTATTTCTGTTAGTTTTAATTAAAAGAAAGAAAGCCTTTGCTGTCTGCCCTCAAAATTACTTTTAGCCATATGTATTCAACTGTCAGAGCATTCATGGAAAAACTGAAATTTATTGAAATACCTAAACTGCATATATCACTAGGCTAAAATAGCTACCTGTTGTACAATGGCATTCTGTTTTAACTACAATGAGCTGAGGATATCGTCAGGATAAAATTTGTAAGGAGATGTACCATCTTCCATTACTCATGTGGAATTGCCAAAAAGATTGGACAGTTTTTGGGGCATGCAAACCCTACCTGCAAATCTTGTCTTGTCCTTGCTATAAAGAATAATTCATCCTAAAGGGTTTCAAAAATACGTATAGAGATAAAAAGACATTATCTTAGTGTCTAAGAGGTTATTAATTTTTTTTATCTTTTTGAGACCCCCAATATATGCTTATTCTTTTTCTCATGCTGCATAGACATTAATATCAATAATGTATTCTGTACAAGTACTTGTCTGCTTGATACTAATTTTTTTCTTAAAAGTAATAGAGCTAAATAAGAAAAGAATAAAAAGACTTAGTCCACTATCAAAGAAATATCTTAGGAATATTTTAGGAAATATTTTTGGAATGTTACACATTAATGTCCAGGGGTTGTTAGCTTCCTTTTTCAAAAATAATTCCTACTACCTCAAATAAACCCAAATCATAAGAATAAATAAGGAAAAGTAAACAATATTATTTCTCAGGCTTTTAATGTCCCCTCTTGCCCAATCTCAAAAATATCAGTCTAACTGTAAAGTTTTAACATGAGATGAAAACCAGAGACTGTTTCACAGATAGAAAGAAATATATTCCAGAAATAAAATTGCAACTCATTTAATTTTCTCCATGGCAGTAAAGTATTCTTTTTGCTATACTGTATTTTGAATAAGAAATACAGAAATTTATAGGAGATCATCCTTGACCTTCAATTTTTTTTTATTTTAATTTTAAATAGACATGAGAAGCAAGAGATTAGAAAAGAATCAAGTAATACAGTGAATTGACTCACCCGAGTTCATAAGGCCACAATAACTGTGACAATGTACTAGATATTGGATTGTAATGTACCTGTATTGTCTCCGAGTCCAGGACTGGACCTTTAAACAGTTGCTATCTCACTATCCAATAAAAAACTGTGTGTATAATGTGCATATAAAACCCAAATACATATATGGGCAAACAAGGTTATATTTAAGCTCATTTACCCTGAATTTGTGATTAGGATAGAATAAGAAATGTTTTGAAATGCACTATAGATTTTGCACATCTCATAAATTGATGGAGAGAGCTATTTAAGACTGGTTTAGACATCTTAAATATTTTAGTGAAACAGGTTTTCCTTTTTCTTCCCCCACCTGTTAAGCCAGGTTGTAGGAGCCACAGTTTCTGTTAACCCAGATGTCCATAGCTCAGAAGGACCTGAAAAGTTTCTGATAATGTGCTGAAACAGTGACTCTTTGCACTAAAAAGTCATGTCTTTAATACAAGGACAATTGCATTGCTTCATAAATATACAGCATACATAAATGCATTTAATGTACTAATGGAGTAAAATCTGGGGGTTTTTGCATCATAACTAAACATACATTAATAATATATATTATTGAGTGTCATTTTATTAGGTCTAGCTTATTACCCATTTTGTTTTGATGGCAAGCTGTTTGGTCAATTTACTCTGTTGTGCTCTAACAACAGTATACAGCAGTTTTGCCTGAAAAAGTAAGTCTTCATTTGCCAGTGTACATATATATGTATATGCTGATTATATATGGGAGCATATACGTATTTATAAATCTGCGTGTGCGTGTCTGTGTATGTGTCTCTCTGTATTTGTAAACTTCTGTAAACATATTTTTATATATGTAAGAAGTTTACAAATATCTATATTCCTACACTTATACATACATAATACATTTCAAATATTTAAATATTCTAGACCTACAGTGAACATGATCTTTCAAAATATCCTAGTTTGCTCTGTGGTTCATATAAAAATAGTTGTTCTTGATCTATTATGCACTGAAGCATAACTTGAAGTCCATAACTTGCATGCTCAACCAACAGTATTGACACCCTTGTTGGTAGTCTTATAAAAAAAAATACTTGTTCAAAAAGAATTACAAACTGAATCTAGTCTGTGTAACCTTAGGCCACTGAGACATGAGCCTGGGGCACTTACCTGTCATGTATCCCTTTACACCTCTAAATCTCCACAGTAACAGACCATCTGCACCCGTAATCAGATGGCCAGACTTTAGAGCAATACACCTTGTTTATAAAGGGCAATTCTAATTTACAACCAACTCTATTTTGGGAGGTACTTTGGGAGCAAACCTCTGATGCTTTCAGATCAGCCATCTGTCTCCACTGTTGCCAAGTTACCTCTAGGTTATGCTCTTTCCCCTCCGCAGCATATTATCCTGTCTGTTGCGCATTCACATAGAGGGAATATCATGAGAAAGAGATTTTTGCTGTTAAGACAAGCAAAAATAGTCCTGCAGTACATGTTCTGAGTAGATATGGTTTTAACAATGACAGCTTTAGGAACTTTCAGCTGTGGTATTTGCTATTTCTTGTGGCCTTGATTTTCAAGGGGGGAGGGGAGAGGAGCTGTTACAAGTACAGACCCTTTGCACAGTCTAAAAGCATCTACACTAGCCACTTAGGTCTTTACTGTGGCATTCCTGAGGGCTGGAACATCCCCATGAGTCACTGGGCTACTCTGTCCAAACACATCACGTTGTCTGTAAGCAGCTCTCCAGAGTAAATTATCTTCCTCCCTTTGCAAGTTGCTGCTACATTCACCTCTTGAAGAATGGTCTACCAGAGAAGTTTCATGCCAGCTTTACCCACCTGCAAAGTTCCTTATCCTAAAGATAAACTCTGTTTGCAGCAAGCTAATTGGTACACATCTACACTGTAGTCATTAGGCAAATCCAGCACTTAGGAGCACACTTGTGCTTCATTAAAGGTGTTCACCTGTAAAGTGCCCAAGCCCAGGTGCAGCCTGTTTGCTGTCCATCCTACCTTTATATGTGCTGATATAACGCAGAGGTGCAGCAAACTTTGAACAGATAGCACAGGCTAAATTAGTTTCTGGAAGAAGAAGAAGTGGGATCAAGAGTTCAGCAAAACTCTAAAGAGCATGACATGTCACTGCTCTAAGCACATACCCCACTCAGAAATGATAGCATCCACAAGCGTGGGAATCTCTGTTGCACTAGAAAGGATGTTAGCACACGTTTCTGGAAAGAAAAATAGGAACAGAGAAATAAATATAGAGGTTTAGGGAAAAGATGGCTAGATTAAGTGTTTTGATATTTGTAAAGAGGCATGAAATAATTTTTGCTCCCTTCCTTCAGCAGATTGATAGACCATGACCATTGTAAAAGGAGCTCCAATACAGTTCACACAGCTATGATGAACACAGATACAAAGAAACACACTTAGCAATTTCCTTTTTGCTAAATTCACATTTGTATCAGCTGCATAATGTGACAACATTACAAAAAAAATTTTGAAAAATACCTTTAAGAGCATCTACAGGGGCTAGATTTAGCAGTCTGAATACTCTTGATAGAATGTTGTAGAAATAGAAGTCGGCATAATCATGTCAACTCTGGGAATATCTAACGCTTTGTTTAAACAGGCATTAAATCTCTGTAGACAAATTCTGTGAAATGATACTGGGGCAATATAAAATTTGCTTTGAATAAAATATTACACGTGTTTTTGAGGAAATAACTAAATATTTATAGATATATTATTATTCACTATGTACTTGAAATATTCAGATGAGCTTGGGTTTACTTCATGTAATCCCTGCATCATCCATCAGTTTAAGATGCTTTCTTCTTTACTGCAGGGTGTGTTGAAAAGAGTAACATCTGAATTGCTCTGTTAGCATCAGTCTTACATCATTGTCTTGAGAAATCTGTCTAGTCCTGGCATGACCAAGGCCTCATGAATTCATATCCTTTATATCAAGATTTCTACTTTGATTATGGGTATGACTTCCTGTAGTGGTCCACTTTCCTCCCCCCAATGATACTGTTATAGAAATATAACTACCAATGAAGACAAAATTATTGTTGATAGAGCTTATTTTTGAATAAGGAAATAGATGTTCATTCTAGGAACAACTGCACATCTAGATGAAGCTACTAGATTTGCTACCCCCCTCCTAGGTTACAGTTCATATCTCCCTAGAACCTGATGCGTATTAATATTGCTCTAATGTTTCTGTCTAAATGAAATGGATTCACAAAAAGCCATTATTTAAATGGTTCAGTCCTGTGGACAGATAACTGGGACACACCTCCACTATTGAGAGATGTCAGCAACCATCATTTCTCAAATAGACTTGACATAGAACTGCTAAAATGTTCCCAAAGCTCAGTAAAAATCAGCCAAGTGAATTCAAAACTTGTATTTTAAATGCTTGAGCTGACCTGACCAGCCAAGGAATACTTCATTATTATCACCTTACTCTCCATGACAAAGTTTCAATTCCTTTAAAAAGAGTTAATGAAAACAGGGTGTTCTTTTGTTCCTTTTTTAAATTTTAAAATAATTGTAAAAGAATGGAAACTTTTTTTTTCCCCCCATCATTAGTTTCTTTGTTAAACATTCCAGGAAAAATTGATAGGGTGAGATATTTTCAGAAGGAGAGTAGAGAAAATCAGTTGGTTGTTGTTTTGGTTTTGAGAAATACAGATGCAATTCATGTCTCATGGTATTTCAGAATGTCACAATATAATCCTCTGAAGTGTCTTTATTTTTGGTATCAGTGAACCAGTTGAGTCAGAAAGGAGGCTTCTCTAACCTTTGTCACTTCTAGGGCCACATTCTGTTTAAATCTTCCTGAGATGCTTAAACACTTAGATTAATTTTCTACCATTTTCAGGAAGCTCGAATTGGAAGTGCCAAAATATTTTGATATAAGTTTTTCTTTGGCTTAAAAGGATTTTGGCTTAAAATTGCTACTGGCATTTTGGCTTAAAAAGGATTTTGGCTTAAAATTCCTATTGGCAAAGCAGAAAACATCTGAAAATCTGTTTTCATGTGATTTTCTCTACAATTTCAGTGGTCAGAGATTCAGAAATTTAGGTACTTCAGATAAATTTCATATCAGTATTTAATTTGCAATATTTTTAGAAACTTGAAAATAATGTTTTCTGTTTGTTCCTTTCTTTTTTTAAATTTGTTCCTTATTTCATTACACAAATGCTCTACTGTACAGGAGCACACTGACCAATATGCATGGCATATTAAAGTACCATAAATAAGTTAGGAATCAATATGCCAAAGGTGACACAAAATGCCAAGCATAATCTTCTCTGATAAATAATGACTGTACAAGTGTTTATCTCTGAATCATAAACTCTTGCTGTCATATTCTATATTGCAAAAGTTGGAAAGTTGCAGTTTATGAGAAGCAATGGCATACGTATGAGAACATACATCCTTTATCTTTTGAATTACTAATTAGGATTTCTTTCCTATGAATTGCAATTTTGCCAAACTTTAGGGTTCTTAAGCAATGATTCATCACCCTGAAATATTTAGATTAGCTGCAGATACCTAAAATATTAAATGGAGGAATATAATTTTCCTTCATTTAGGCGAACCTTTATTAACATAATTATCAGGGTTTTCCCTCTAACACTAGAACATAAGTTCTTTATGATTTTTAAGAGAATGCTGAGATACATTACTCTTGTGAAGCTGTAAATACACACACAAAAAATCAAATTCATTCTGGAAGCTGACCAGGGTGGGATCTGAAACATAAAGAGCCCACTGTAGACCTCCCCCCTTGCTTCCAGAGTAAAAAAACCAGGATTCATCCACATGCATTAGATCAAGGAAATAAAAAAATCAGTCAACTTTGCATGGTGGGCACGAAACTCAGACTTACAAGGATCTCTCTTAAGGCAGCTAACAGCCTTAGCAAGCGTAGGCTGAATTGCTCATTGACTTAAGGCAACAGTGTGAGAAGCTGAATGCTTTATCAGCTGTAGGTCAGTTTGTTCCTTGCATCTATAGCTTTTGTCATTTTCAGCAACTTTCTTCAATTCCCTGGAATAGCCCAAATTTTATTTCTCTTGCATACTATGCATACTAGTTTAGTAATACAGACTGAGCCCCTCCTGAACACATGCAACCTTCAATTTTCTGAGTTTTATAGCTTAGCTGAGTTCCACAGAGCTTTCTAAGAGATAAGGGTAAGCAAAGAGGGGTATTCCAGAGAGCAGGGCAAGCATGCTGCCAAATTTAAAATTGTTTCCCCAAGGTATGGGCAGGCTACAGCTTTCTGCCAAATGACTGTATGATTAACACAAAGCAAGGAATGTATTTTTTCTCTAGACTCATTCTGAAATTTATCCTTTTCTGTCTGTCAAAGCACAAACCCAAACAGCTGAAAATAGCGTAAGACAGACATGCAAAAAATGCATAAGAAAAAAGACTTCAGTGTTTGGCCAAATTTTATAGAAAGTCCTAAAAATAAAGATTTGCAAAATCTCAAATAATGTGGATATGGACAATTCTGTCATCCATCTCCTTCTCATGAAAATTTTAATTTTAGTGGGACCATTTTCTCTTATATTTTCTTTCTCTAAAATATTAGAACATTTCTTTAGGGAAAGGAGGAAGGTAAGGAGGAAATAGAAAACAGAAAAATATTTTTGCATTATTACACATAATAGACATAATAGAAAGAAGGCAGCATATTATGACAAAATTTAATCTCATCACAGCCATGTTCCCATACAGATGTGTCCATCCTTGCAAGATAATCCGTACAATCAAAATTTTTAAAAAAGGAAGCAAATGTCCCTGAAAATCTGTATATAATGTTTATCATAGAATCACGGAATCATGGAATCATAGATTGGTTCCGGTTAGAAGGGACCTTAAAGATCATCTGGTTCCAACCCTCCTGCTCTGGGCAGTGACACCTGGCACTAGACCAGGTTGCTCATTCAACCCATTCAACCTGGCCTCGAACGCATCCAGGGATGGGGCATCCACAATTTCTTGGGGCAACTTGTTCCAGTGCCCCTTCATCCTAACAGTAAAGAATTTCTTCCAAATACTTAATCTAAATCTATAATTTTTCAGACTCGAGCCTTTGTCCCTTGTCCTGTCACTTGATGATCTTGTAAGTAGTCTTTCTCCATCTCTCTTGTAGGCTCCGTTCAGGTACTGGAAGGCCGCAGTTAGGTCACCTTGAAGTTTTCTCTTTTCCAGGCTGAACAAACCCAATACTCTCAGCCTTTCTCATAGGAGAGGTGCTTCAACCCTCTAATCATCTTGGTGTCTGTCCTCTGGACTCACTCAAACAGGTTGATGTCCTTTCTTTGCTGGGGACCCCAGGCCTGGACGTAGTACTCAAGATTTATGCTTACGCTGAATTTTCCTCACATACTTTATCTAATACTAACAAAACATTGCAAAGAAAATGTGATTCATTTTCATGAAAGAATGACTGTTTCATTTGAAATGATTAATTAAAAAGTAGACTAGTCCTGATTTAGGGGAATAAATCTCTGATTCATTAAAAAAAAAAAGGAGAAATAAAAAGAGATAACAAAAAGAAATAAAAAAGAAACTAAAAAAAAAAAAAAAAAAAAAACAAAAAGAAACTCCTGCTGTTATGAAGGAAGTAAGAAAATAAAACAGATTGAAAATATTTAGTTTGTAAAAGATATCTTTGTCCATTCTTTTCTGATTTATTTCCCATAAGCTGTGTTAAGGTATAATACAGTTTTTGCTATTGTTTTAATAAATCAGAACTATCAGTTCGTGTCAACTCTGATTTACCAAAACTCACAAAATCCTCAAGTTTGAACCTAATGACTATGTTATTATCAGTAAAATAAATAGAACTGGGACACAGATTTAAACCCTGGATATTTTCTTCGCTTTTTAATAGTGAGCTCTAGCCTCTGGCATTGTTTTGGCTTGTGTGAACTAGCACTCTTCCAGGTAATGTTTAGGCCACTGATGGTTCCCAGGAGGCAGGATAGAAAAAGTCACTATATTCTGGAGTTGTGATGTGCCAGTAGTCCTTAATGCTGGGGAATGAACCTATTTTATTTGATAATATAAACTTATTCGTTGAAACTCCGGATGCTCACAGTAACCCTGTCTCTAGTACTTTACCACCCTGGACATAAATCTAAAAGCAAACTAGTTTTTATTTCTAACCCTAGCAGAAATACTGTGGAGGTTGTAATTTTTACTGAACATTCATGTCCTTATGGGTCCTTAGCTTTCCTATATGCAGTTTTCCTGGTACTTAAGGAACCAAAGAGCCAAGAAGAAGTCATAAATGTAACATTTCACATAATCCACTCATAGCTTTTCCACACAGGAGCCTCAGGCAGACTCTGTTTATGAGTGTCTAGTGGTAAACTACCCATCTAATTGCACACTGGTGCCCTAATGTAACTCTAGAGCCTCCGCAAAAACCATCTGAAGCAGCTGTGGCCTTCGATCATGCCCAGGTTCTTGGTTCTCATCTTGTGGTCTGATTAAAAGCAAGTCTCAGAGCTGAGAGTTGACAGTGCTCTCTTGGAAGAATCAGCTGGATCTATGCAAAGTTCTCAGTATTTAATAGGATATAAAAAAAAAAAAACCTTTAAAATTGATCATTAAAGCTTACCAAAATAATTAATTTGTCAGTTACAATTGACAACATCAAAAGAACAAAAACTAGGGTTGTGGTACTTTTGAAAGGTCATATTTAGTGAGTATAATAATAACTTAAAACCTCTACTTAAAGGGCAATAATTTTCCTTCATGCCCTTATTTTTGACTAATTTTCAGACAAATTAGCATCTGACATTCCTTGAACAAAAGAATGTAATTTAGGCAACATTGGTCTGTTCTGAAATAGTTGTAAATGTGTAATATTTGGAAATTAGTAATGACTTAACTTTGTCTACATCTGTCAAGAAATAATGTATTTAAAGAAGTTTTATTTTAGAGTATGGAAATAGAAGCGTAATATGCATGGTACAGTATTTTTCTGCTTGATTGCAGTATTTTTAATCTATACCTTTGGGAAAAAAATACCTTTAACCTCAGTCAGGACTATAACTTTACAAGATGTAAAAAAACTCCCACATCACAGTCAATTTATTTCTAGAAGAGTCACCATAAAAACCAAACAAAGCTTTTTTAAATGTTTTCCCTCCTGTCTTTTTGCTGCCAGCTGACTCTACAGGTATCACATATATTGTTTTCATTTCTTTACATTGTAACCCACCTGAGAGTTCATAAAACATGCACATGTTTCTGTGATTCAGTAAACTCAGTAAATGGTACAAGTGTATTAAGTTTGCACATCCCTAGTAGAACTATTAAAGAATAAGAAACAATGACCTCTACAAGAAGTCAGAATTCAACAGGGATATAAAGTACATTGATCATAGTAAAAGAAACCTTTCAGAAGAAAATAATACAGTACCCAACTCTTTCAGGTCTCAAGGTAGCTGTCTAGGCAGTTGAAAAAACCATAGCTACTTTTTATCATTTTTGTTTAAATATACATTTAAATACACTTTGTGGCAGAACTTTTTTTCTATTGAACAGTACAAGTTGCAACAAACATTTTTCCAAATATTTCCTAGTGACTAGACAAATCCATCTCATGTGTGAAATGAACTTTGAAATTATCCAAGTCTCTACATGGGGAATATAGATTTAGGAAAATATTCTCATAATTTAGAGGCCTGAAGTTGCATAAAGTTAGGGGAAATGGACTTGGTCTATAAAAGCACTTTGCCTTTTTCCAGATGAGGCTGAAGAGATTAAAATCAACATTGACAACTTCTTTTCATTTTTTTTCCCCAACATGTAGCAGACTAAATAGCCATTGCCATGGTATAAAATCAGTTCCCTTCCTACAGTATATGTAGATATTACCTGTTGCTTTGTTCTGTGCTTTTTTATACATGGAATAATTTGCTATATATGAAAAAAACATTTAAAATTTGTCACAACGTTTTCTTCCTTGCAGTACTTTTCTATTAAAAAATAATACTAACAAGATTTTCATATAACCTTGTGACCAATAACTCTTTCTGTATTCTTAGACTTTTAAAGGTATCTATCTAGAAGAAAACTCCAACTGTGGGGATGTAGGAGATTATTAGATGGTTAAATCGCAGTCTGTAAAGTCTAATCTTAGATTTTTATATCCAGAGTAGCCCTAATTTTCAGGAGAGCTAAATTTCAAACAGTACCTAATGAATTTGGTGGATAATATTTGATAATGGTGAAGCACCATTTAAACCAATCAAATATGACATTAATGTGTTAAATCCATAGAGAATTACTGTCCCTGCATACACACACACACAACTCCCCCACAAAGAAAACCAACAACCAAAACAAACCCATCAAGCAAACAAACAAATAGAATCTGTGATATTGAACTGAGTTATATACTTAATAAATAGTCTGGAGTTATTTTGCACTATATACACTAATATCTCTCAAATTTCTGTCCATCATTGTTGATATATGCCCATATCTCTTTAAGTACATTAAATTGGTCATCAATAGTAACTTCAAGAACTTATTCAGATCCAGATGTTTAATTATCATTTTGGCTTATAAGATTTTGTGAAACTCTCAGATAAAAATACTCAACCTGTCAGCATACAGATAAATAGTTATTTATTGCCTTTTTCAAATCACTTCAGGAAGGAGTAAACATCATTATATGCTTTGACAAACAGGTAGAATGACTGGCTGAACAATAACCAACAAGTTCAAATTCAGCGTCTTCCAAAACAAAGGTAGTACTCAATCTAGAAGATGACAGCAACGTTGTTCCCATCTGCCTAGAAGGAGTTGTTATTTATATGCAAATTAAAATTTGACCCAGTAATTCTGGTCCAGAAGCAAGTTGGATAGAAAGTATAAAGTTTGGTATATTCACTACGCTTGTTCAGCCCTGTTCCTGGGATCATATTCCCTGGGTCCCACCAGATACACCTGTGTTCTTGAACAAGAGTCATGAAGCAAGCTTGACTCCTTAAGTCCACAATACTTGTTGCCAGATCACTGCGTAAGTCTATTTGGGACTGCTCCAACTTCCATTCCTTAAGATACTATCTCAACATTGTCAAATAATTTGCCTCCAAAACTTCTCCAAAGGCAGTGGGATGGACACTATGCCATGTTTGTTATGCTCCAGCCTCTGCACTGATCTGGCACTCCTTCAGAAAACAATCTCTGCAGCCTCAGTCCTCCAATGTTCTTTCATGTGTATCCCAGGACATGCAGCATATACTTCCAATTTCATTCTGCTACTGTTAAGGAAAGAGTATAAACCTTTTTTTTTTCTTTCTTTTTTAATTGCAGACAGACAGAGGTGATGAAATAGCATAAACAGCTAGAGGTAGGAAAGTCCCATTAGCCTCAGAGCACCTAGGACAAAAAGGTAAGGCCAATCCATTTTAGGGAGAGCTTGATCAATGTGTCAAGCTTTAGACTCTGGTCTTTAACAGCATATACATAGCCACAGACTCCAGAACTAAAACTGCTGATCACAGAGATACTAAATGAAGATACAAAGGAAATTTTAACTCCCTTACTAGAAAGAATAACAAAAGCCGTAATATCAGGTTTTATAAAATATCAATAATCCTGCATTACTCATTTAGTTACCAAATTTATAATGGGCAATTATACTTTGAAAGTACTGCCGCTTAACAAAAGCTTAGCAAAAACTATCTCATGTAGTTATCTTGTTATACACTTTATATGGAAAAGAAGGACACTTCCTTCCTTTTTAATAACTTCTTACTAACATAAAGCAGCCTGTATCTTATAGTAAGTGAGGATAGATAAAGCTGATGTTATAGTGGGTGCCTGCTATAGGCCATCTGACCAGGAAGAATGAGTGGATCAGGCCCTCTGCCTTATGTTCATGGGCCATGGGGTACATCAACCACCCCAGTATCTGTCAGAGTGACAGCACAGCAGGGCATAAACAATCCAGGAGTTTCCTGCAGAGAATTGATGATAATTTCCTCCTTTTCAAAGTTCTGCTTGAAAGAGTCCCATGAGATAAGCTTCTGGAGGGAAGAAAGGCTCAAGAAAGCTGATTAATATTCAAGGATCCCTCACTCCATGCTAAAGAGTGGTTCATGGCAACAAAGTCAGGTAAAAAATGGCAGAAGACCTGTTTCAATAAACAAGGAGCTCCTGGCCAAACTTAAACACAAAAAGAAAGTATACTGAGTGTGGAAGCAAAGACACGTCACTTGGGAGGAATACAGAAACATCGTTTGAGATTCTAGGGATGAATTAGGAAAGCTAAAGCCCAAATGGAATTCACTGTCCAGAGGTGTTATAACAAGAAGGGTTTCGGTAGCAAGAAGACAGCTGGGGAAAATGCAGGCCTATTGCTAAACAAGATGGGGGAGCTGGTTACACAGAAGATGAAAAAGGTTGAGGTACTGCACGTTGCCTTTGCCTCAGCCTTTACTAGTCATACCGGCCTTCAGGAACACAAGGTCCTAGAAGGAAAATTTGGAGTAAAGAAGATATACCTTTGGTGTAGTAGGATAAGGTTATATAATAATTAAGCATAAAGGACATCCACAGGTCCTGAACCATGATCAGATGTACCCATGAGAACAGAGGGATCTGTCTGATGCCACTACAATATATTTTGAACAAATGTGTTGCCTAGGAGAGGTGCCTGAGAACTCGAGGCAAGTATATCAGTATTACCTTCAAAAAGGGCAAGAAGGTGGACTCGAAACCACAGACCAATCAGACTGACCTTGATTGCTAGGAAAATGATGGAAACCATTTACAGATACATGAAGAACTTGAAACAGATCAGAAGTCAGCATGGATGAGTGAAGGGAAAACCATACTTGACAAACTTGATAAATATTTATGATGAAATGACTAGGTTGGTAGACGAAGTGAGAGCAGTGGATACTATCTGCCGTGACTTCTGGAAGACTTTTAACACTGTGTTCCATAAGATCCTCATAGAGAAACTGCTGAAATATGGCCTGGATAAGCAGAGTGGAATAGACTGAAAAGTGGCTGAATGACTGGGCCCAGAGAGTGGTGATCAGTTGCACAAAGTCTGGCTGGACACCATTAAGTAGCAGTGTACCCCAGGGGTCAATACTGGGTTCAGTTTGTCATCTTCATAAATAATCAGGATGATAGGACAGAGCGTATCCTCATCAATTTTGAGGATGATAGCAAACTGGGAGGAGTGGCTCATATGCCTTCATGTCTTGCTGTCACCAAGAAGAAACTTGATAATATGGAGAAGTGGTCTGGTGGAGATTTCATGAAGATCAACACAGGATTTGCAAAGTCTTGCAGCTGTGGAGAAACAACCTCACGTAAATGCTGGGGCTACCCAGCTGGAAAGCAGCACCTGGGAGTCCTTGCATCAAAGAGGGCTAATGGTATCCCAGACTTCAACAGGACTGTCACCCGCAGGTTAAAAGGAGTGATCCTGCCTCTCTATTCAGCACTGGTGAAGCCACACCTGGTGTGCTGTGTTCAGTTCTGGGCTTCCCAGTACAAGAGAGATATAGACATACTGAAGAGAATCCAAAGAAGGGCCACAAAGGTGATAAAGTGACTGAAGCAGCTCATATATGAGGAAAGACTGAGGTGGTTTGGCCTGTTCAGGCTGGAGAACAGAAGGCTCAAGGGGAGAGCTTATCAATGTACATGAATACCTACAGGGAGTGGGCAAAGAAGATGGAGCCAAGCTCTCTTCAGCAGTGCCCAATGACAGGACCAGAGACAATGAGTACAGACTGAAACAGGATGCTCCATCTGAACGCCAGGAAACACTGTGAGGGTGACTGATCACTGACACAGGTCATCCAAGGAGGTTATGGAATCTCTGGAATCTCTGTGGAATATCTGTGGATATTCAAAATCTCTTTGGACAGTTCTAGGTGGTGCGCTTGAGCAGGGAGGTTGGACAAGATGACTTACAGAGTTAGCCTTCTAAAATCAACCATTCTGGGATTCTTTAAATCTCAGCCTTAAGCACAGAACATATAATTTATTTGGTTTACTCATCGTATTAGAGAATGAATATCTTTCAATGTACCCACATTTTGAATGGCTATAGCTTTACAGTTTTACCTGCCTTGAAAAAAAAATTATTTTACTCAGTGTCAGATCTCTTTTATTCATATAGCAGGGCAGAAAATTATTGGTAGACAGCAGCACTACAAAAATTTGCACTGTGTTGAAGTAATGATCTACAGTTATGCATAAATATATTTTTTCTCTACTCTTCCAAGATGCATATTTCGCTGTTTGCATCCACTAACATTAATCTGAATTGCATAAATAACTTGCAAAGAGTGATGCCTAGGCGAATCAAATCTTAGCAGAGTGGGACACCAGATTACTATAATGCTATCACACTAATTAAAGGTGAGCACTTCATTTAGTGTTGCCTACAGTCTCAGTGTTGGTACAGATACGAACTGTACAATATGCTAGGCAATCCTTGAGCAAGATTCTTTAATAGGGAACTGAATGATCTCCATTAAAAAGTTTGCAGAACTAACCCAAATTTCCAGGATGGTCATATGTTACAAAATCAGAGATAATTAAATCAAAAAAAGTTTTGAGGTACCAGACGGAGTGTGGAGAATAAATGTGACCAATCCAGTATTTGCTCAGTTGTCTCTCTGAAAATCTTTGGTCAATAGCTTTAAACTGGGAAAGGGTGAGGGGAGGCAGGGCTATAAAGGAAACCCCCCTTTTTTATATTTATTTATATATTTTTTCATATGCTGCCTTCAGATAGATATGTTCTTAGCATCAAGTTTAAGAGCATGTTTTCACTAGTGATGATAAATGTGAGAAGCACTTAATGACTGTTTTGAACTTTACAATTGAGATAGACATTCCTTTTCCTGCATTTGACACAGAAAGCCTCTTATTCCCTTTGAAGAAAGAATCAGTTAGATCTTTCCTGGCTTGCAATGATGTGCTGAACAGTTTTACTGACTATTAAATCTTCTACATCAGCTCAGGGAGTCATAAAACATTTGATAGGAGGTAGATCTCAACTTTTGCTTCTCTTTATTTTTCTCTTTCTTACCTTCTTGCAACACATTTTTTGTGAAGCCTCACCACTGCTTTTTCTCCAAGTGATATGAATTAATAGGTTTTTGTCTTATTTCTTTTTCTTACTATTTCTAAAAAAAAAAATAAATATACAGATTGATTTTTTTCATTTAACTTGTAATGTCAGAAACATAAAATACCGAAAACTCCGTAAGAATACAAGGAATACAAAGAGAGATGAAAGTTGAATGACCATCACTATTCATAGTATAGTGTCGTGGCTTAACCCCAGCTGGTAAATAATCTACCATTTCCAGGAAAGCAGGGCTCTGTCACATGTAATGGTGACTTGGGAAGACAGGTTTGCCTGACTGAAGACTGATTCCATTAAGTCTTCTTACTCTTTTTTATGTGCATCTGCCACTAAGAAAATATATTTATAAATTTTTAATTGTTTGTTTTATAGATGAAAACAATATAATAGGAAGAAATAAACCAAGAATTAATTAGAATAAATGCCTGTTGGGCATATAGGAATCAATGACAAGGTGTGTCATATATTCCTACATTTGAACAATATTGAAAACAAGTCCAGATTCAGAATATCCATGTTATTTTTAGATACTGATTTTCCAGTGTGCATGTTTATTATTGCTGAAATAATCTGAAATTAAAAAAATGTATATTATTTGAACAATTAGAGGAGTCAAACAGAAAAGAAGAGCCCAAATTACCAATTTTTAGAGGCATTAGCTGATAATATTTAAAATAACATTTAAGATATAGAAACAGGTCTGAGTTTCTTAATTCAAAATAATTATAGATTAGAAAAGAATAGCTATAATGAAATCAATTTTTTTAAGTTTATCCTAGCTATTCACAATGTAATTTAGAAATTGTCTTAAAATGCAACAGTAATTTGTTCTTAAAGGCATATAAGGCCTGAAAACTAGAGTTCTTTTAGAGTTTGGGTTAAAGCACTTCAATATTTAACTCAAGAAAATAACCTTTTCCTTATTTTTACCTTTTTTTTTTTTTTCCCCTTCCCTCTCAGCCCTTCCTTTGTATGTACACACTCACTCACACACTCGGACATGCAAACATGTATCCAGAGTCAAGATTTAGCTACACCCAATAATTCAGTGCATTTATTTTGAATGCTGTGGATCAGTTTCCACAAAAAATGATCAAAATAATCACATACAGTTTTCCTCTTCAGAACTCATTCCTTTTAAAATCACTGAAATCCATTATGGCAACTGCTAACTTTAGCAACATAAAAACACATAGAGAAAGAAAAATTGTTAAACATGCCTTTAAAATATTATGATGAAATATAATAATGATGAAAAAGTTATCTAAAATCAGAAAGGTCAGGGTTTAATAAAGTGTTGAGTTTGGCTAACAGTTCCTTGGGAAATATGGAAGTTAAAATCAAGGCTGATAAAAATATTTTGGAGTTAAACTCAAAGATCATTATGGGTCCGTTCAAAATTGAGATCTATTCTATTCTATTCTATTCTATTCTATTCTATTATGTATAGAGACAAAATATTTTGTAATGATTGAAGTGGAAATGAATTGTAAGAAAATTGGAAGAAGTTAGTATCAAAATTCTAGGTACGTAGCTTCAAAGCTAATTATTCATAACCTATTAAGTGGAGCTAGGGACTACTTGGAAATGTTATTGCAGGTAATAAAGAAAATTAATGGTTATAAAAGGAAAATAGGTTAGTTTGCTAAAAATGACATCTCAGCTGAGAGGCTACTGGTATTTTTCATTTATCTAGACTTATCATTTGACTACAAATTTATCAAAAAAGTGCATATTTCACCTTTACATGAAATTTATGATTGCTAATATTTGTTAGGCTGTTGATGTTTTAGGTTTGTCCCCTGAAAATCCAAACTTAAATTTAAAGTAGATAGCAAATCTCCATATGGAAAATCCAGCAAAAAGCCAAAAACCTTGGGAGCTGTCTTTATTGCTAGAATAATAATTAATTAATTTATTTATTTATTATTAAATTATATATATTATATTATATATTATATATAAATTAAATAATAATAATTAATTCCAAAATTAGGCAAGCATTCTCACACTTGCCATTCTACAAGAAAAAAGCAAGATGAATGTCAGTTCTTCTGACATCACCTTGAGAAAGAAGTCAAACAAGTAATTCTTTAATAGGTCTTTTATCTTTAAACTGTCTAATTTACATATTAATTAATTAAGTATAGATGGTGCATCTCCCCCACAATTAACTTACGATACCATGTTCCGTTATCTTAAGGTAGTTTTATTGATATTTACACTGAAGTGACATTAAATTATAACAGCCTTCAACAAGCACACTTTAAAAAATTCTAATGCATAAGCAGCTATCCTGAAAAAATAACTTATGCATTCCAAGTATTAAAACAACCTTTTCATCTACTTAGTTTAAATACATTTCTGTCCTAAGAATTACATACATCACCTTTTTGTCCCACTACTTCTTTAGCAAAAAACCCAAACACTTTCTATGCCAAGAATAAAATCACTTGCCATCGTGTTTGTCACCAGTTAAAACATTTTTTTCTCCAAGTTACAAAGGAAAATTCTTTCCTCACTTTTGAGTTTACTGTCTTTACTCTTAATACAGCAGTACCCACAAGAGGATATTTATGGTATGTGTATATATGGTAAGTGTATCTTAGATATGGCATTTCCAAGCTGCATCATTTTTCTTGTCACTGGAGTGAGACACAATGGAAAAAATAAAATTGTCATCTTCTGAGCTACCAGTGCCGTTATTTCATTTAAAAATTCTTCCTGAAGACCTTTTTGGGGTACTTCTAATTTGAAACAATATGATTTTACTTGGTGGAAATTCAATAAGAGTATAAACTTGTGTTATGGATGAAGATGCAGAAATAAGGTCATTAGCATATAGATGCATTAAATTTTATATCAAGGGCAAATCAGCTTTCAGATGGCTGTTTTACCCTGTGGGGAACCATTATAAGGATAGAGACACAGAGCTTTATAACCAGTTCAAGAATAACATAGAAAGTTCCTTTTAATATGATGTAAAACCCCAGTTCTTGTTATCTCTCAGTTCAGGAAAAACCCCTCCTCTGTTACCCCTGGTTACAAAACTCCTCCCTTCTCCCCTCCCCAGTTTTCCAAAAATGGATATGATCCCTCCTTCCCTTACCATATTTGTTAAACTCCTCCCTTGTTCCAGACCCTTCTGCGGCAGACTCTATAAAAGGGGCTGTCGCCATCTTAGTAAAGCTCACTCCCCATTGACCCCTGAGACTGTGTGCTTGTGTGATTTCTGTCACCTTGCGTCACAGCTTCTGGGGCCCAGAGCACGTGGCACAGCCTACCTGCTAGCCACCAAACAACACCTGCTCTACCCCTGAGTGGGCCTGCCTTTCATTCCATCAGGCTGCATCATATGGCGCCCAACGCGCGGCACGGCCGACGCTTCTCATATTGAGTGTGTGCACCTGCAGCGGTTGGAGCACACCCCTGTGTTGGATCAGTGGGCCAGCAGCTCCTTTGGCTGGACTGGGGATCGACGCGGAACAGCAAGTTCATCCGCACACCCAGCGTGCTGGGCACCAGAGGTGAGCAGCCAATTGAATTCCCTACTAACCGCCCCCGAAAACCCAACTCCCAAGAAATTATCAATTTTATTATTAACAATGGGAATCCGCCTTTCCCGAATGGAGAAGGACATATATCACCATCTCAAATCTATCATCAGAAATAAACCCCATACTTATGATAAAACATCTTTAAAGTAGCTAGCAATTTGGCTCGCAGATGACGTTAAAATCCTCCCAAGTGATGTGACCACAAAAGAATGGCATTTAATTGGAAAGAAGTTATGGAATAAAAGCGAACAGGGTGAAAAAAACAGCATCAAAAGCTTTAATAGCTTGGAGACTGATTTGGTGACATTTGGTGGACCAAGAAAAAAAGTCCAAACTGCGTCACTATCGGTCCCAAAATGGCAAACAAGAAGAACGCCATCAAAATGGCTGCTCGTCCTCTTCGTCTCCTTCTCCTTCTCCCTCTCCATCAGCGGGAAATGGCGGATCACGGGGCAGAAAAGGTGCAAAACACCAGGGCAGGAGGTCCAAGAGCGTGAAAACTGGCATCGGGAACAGCACACAACATGGTGGACATGGTGAGGGCCCTCCAAGATCAACACCAAATGGCGCCATGGACTCTGTTTCCCGCGCCACCTTGGGCCACCATCGCCACACCTCTGACACGCCTCCCTCCACTCCCATTGAACTAACCCCGCCCCAGAAAAGGGGAGTGGACAAGCGCCTTCAAGATGGCGGCACCCATGGTACTTCCGCCCATAACATCTGGCAACATGGCGCCGCCCATGCCCAATCCATCGGCACATGTGATACTTCTACAGACAACACTGACACAGATACTGACACAGACTCTCAACCCGCTGAAACTGGTAACCTATGGGCAAAGGCCCGGTGTAAAGCTGAAGAAGCAGCTGATTTCGATTTCATTTCCACCTTTCCGGTGTTCGCCGATGAGGACAATCATCCGAAATGGCAACCAATTAGTTATCCAATATTAAAAGACATTAAAAAAGCAATCGATCAATACAGCTTAAACTCACCTTTTACTTTGGAACTATTGGATTCCCTATTCTCGGCCTACACTCTTATGCCAAATGATATTCGTACTATTGCCAAAGCCCTTTTAACACTGGCGCAGCTTTCCATGTTTGAAACATCTTGGAAAGCTGCAGTGACCAAGCATGCTAATCAGCTGCTCTCAAGCAGGGGGGCTCCAGTCACGGACCTTGTGAACCGTTTATACGGTGAAGGTCCATGGGCTGGAAATAAACAACAGGCCCGAATCCCTGCAGAACAATTGGACAAATCCCTCCTTCCCTTACCATATTTGTTAAACTCCTCCCTTGTTCCAGACCCTTCTGCGGCAGACTCTATAAAAGAGGCTGTCGCCATCTTAGTAAAGCTCACTCCCCATTGACCCCTGAGACTGTGTGCTTGTGTGATTTCTGTCACCTTGCGTCACAGCTTCTGGGGCCTGGAGCGCATGGCACAGCCTACCTGCTAGCCACCGAACAACACCTGCTCTACCCCTGAGTGGGCCTGCCTTTCATTCCATCAGGCTGCGTCATTACCCTGTTAAAACATTCTCTCCAGGATCCAGATTACTCAATATTCTTGACACTTAATCAAGGTTGGCCAGCATACAGCAAGCAAGCCTAAGTGAAATATGTATCCCAGCAATATTTTATCTTAACGCTATCTTCTGCTACCTTCAGCTTTTCAATCTCAGTTTTTGCAGGTTAGAGTCTGTATTTGATCATTTCAGCATATTTCCATATCATATTCTTTTTTAAAAAATACTTTCATAATAAATTAAATAAAGTATAGCATTAGATCCAACCAGAATATCAAAGATGCATCACAACCTGTCAAGAAATAGCAATTTAAATAAACAAAATGAAAGAAGAGGGGGGAAATTTTCACTGTTCTAGCAATAGTTTTGGTCTGAAACATCAAATGTGGACAGATGAGTCCATCATTATTCGTAAGCATTTTGCCTTAAATTCAATGTCTCAATACTCCACATGAGAAATTCCTCTATATCAAAGTTTTAATGTGTTTCAAAAAAAGTTTATACTCCAAAATATGTCTATAGAAGAAAAAAATGTTAGCCAAATTTTTTTGCTATTTCTCAAAGCTAATAAAAATTATGACCAAAATTATTGTAGATAAAATATTAGACAGAAAAAGTCAATGAAAACTTATATCTGTTCAATATGTCAAGAAGATAGCTTAAAAACCTGAAGTTAAAAGGAAAATTACACCTAAAGTTATAATTTCATTTAATTTCTTCTGAAGATAAAGATGGTGCTTCTTCAGTAAAACCACTTTTTGTTTTCACTTTTGCTCTTCAGTTCAAGTGTATTAGATCTATAGGATCCAGAACTTAACTTCCACTGGAAGAGTCTGATTTTATCTTAAATGTATCTTGCCTAAAATAAGTTAAAGATGGTGCTCAGTGTAAATATTTAAATTTACTTATTTCATTGCACTAATTCTTTCCAATGCAGAGATTTAGTGCAAGGCTTTTCAAATGTCTCATTTTTCAGCAAGCAGAACAAGGGTTCAGGTTAGGAAACAGGCATTTAAAACTCATGACATAAAAAGAAGTGCAGAAATGTTTGTATTGTTATATAGCCCACACTACTAATTTCTATTTTAACATGTTATTGTAAGAATGTATGACTTCACACTCTATAATCAGCATTTATTTGTGTGAAATCTTAGATGATTTTCAGCTTTGAATTTATGAATGCTGAGGTTACATATTTTGTACTTTCATGTATTTTGATACATTCAACTTGCTAAGATGGTCTTTCCAAAAACAAACAAACAAAAATAGAAAAAAAAAATCCTTCCAACACACAGCATTTGATTTCTGTAAATAGTAGGTAACAAAAAAAACAAAAACAAAAACCAAACCAAACCAACCAAACAAACAAAAAAAAAACCAAAACCCCAAACCAAACAAACAAAACCAATAAAAAAACAAACAACCAAACAAACAAACCTATGCTTTTATACCACATAACTATAGCCAAATCTTTCAAAATCATTCATAAGTGCCAGTGCTTTGTTATTAGGAATCAATATTGTAGTTGCAGATAGCAGTTGGCATCTTAATACAGTTGTGTGTTAGCTTTAGCTTTGCAACAAATCATGCTGAAAATATTTTAATAAGGCTATGTGTAAGTTATGGTTTAATTTTCAAAGATTAAGGTGAAAAAATGTAACTTCACCACTCATAAACAGTATTCCAGACGTTATTCCACTGATGTTTCAAGTATTTTCAGGTAAATTTATATTTAGATTTTGAACAACATCAAAAATCTTCACAGATGGCATAGGTGTCTTATTTCCATCACCTTGGTTAAGATAAGATCTTTGTTCTAGACATAAAAGCTTAATTACTGCATGTGATTGAAAATATACCAGCAAGTATTGATGTGCTGAAGTGCAGAGCATCATATTTCTCAAAAGTCTTACATTGAGTCCATTTGGGGAACAGATCTCTCATCCATATCTCTGTTGGTTTAGCACCAAAGTTTTGTCTTTTAGATCTTCCATCATTTAATGGAATGTGTCACTCAGACTTACATAATTAGGATCCATGGACAAATCATAACTCCTAGAGTCCAAGTTAGTAGCCAGAAGAGCTAAGTTGATAAGCTAAGACATCACCTAGAGTAGGAGAGTCTGCAGCATAAACAATGGGAGACACTTTTGCAATCCAGACGACCTTCTCTGCCCCACTACAGGACTAAGATGTCATATTGTGGGCAACTTTCTCCTAAGTCAGAATTTGTACCAGGTTAATGAAGTAATTTCCTGTGTCATCTGAGGACCCCAAGGGAACTCAAGGGGGCTAGAGTGCAGAGTTACACAGGACCTGCAGGAAACCCGAACTGGCAATAAGAGGCATCAAGAGTAATCTACGGCGTCTACAAGAGCAGTTAAAAATATATTATATTACTATGTAATGTAATAGAGAAATTTTTTCAGCTAAGATGACTAGAAAGATAAATAATGGGATTTATGATGCAAAAGCAATCTTCATTTCCTCTCAGCTGCAAAAAGAATACAGCTAAGAATAACACTGGTAGTATTAGAGTAGAAAACACTTAGCTCATGTCAACATGGAAACATAGGCAATCATTTGAAATTAAACAGAAAATTCTGACTCACTGCCCAAAAATGCCGATTAGTAGCTACTTGTGCTTATCAGCTTAACAGAGCATTGATCTGCAGACAAGCTTTCATAGATATTTGTAAAGTTGGCCTGGGGAGAAAAAACCAAAAACAAAACCAACTCAATTGAGGATGCGGGATTCTCTGTATAAGCAATGCTCAAAACAATTACCTGTAAAAATTATTCATTTCAAACTTTCTTTGCATTTTTTTTCAGAAGATTCAATGCTATCATAACATTGGCATCCTATCTGTATTCTGGCTCAATTAGTTTCAAAGTAAGATTTTTAGAGTCTACTTTCCCTCATGTTGACCAAATTATAGTTTAAAATAAGGCTTCTGAAAAGTTTTTTTCGAGAGACTGTTCCTCTTAGTGATGACTTTTTCCCATTATACTATGTATGTACTATGTAAAGCATAGTCTTTCAATTGTTTGCATAATATTTACCACTAGCATCCCTGATACTTTGTCTGATTAAATCTTTTTTTTTTTTCCCTGTTAGTGTCTCTACTGAGAAATATTTCTTGTAACTTCTGTCATCAGTTTTGGGGCCATTATATAGGAAAATTTTAAAGGCCTGACTTTTCTAACTGGGAGAAAACTGATGAAAAGGTCAAATAGCAAGTTCTGCTCATTGTAGCAGCACATCCAGCGTCAATCCGAACACCGTAAATATTGAAATATTCCAGTTCAGGAATGACAGATTCAAGATAAGTTCTTCCTGTTGTAGCAAACCCAGAGGGAGACTGTAGTGACAGTGGAGTTATACTAGTCCAGATGAACTGTGAGAGAGGAGTTTGGTCCTCAGTAGATCTCCTAAGACAAACAAATAAATGAATGAAATATTTACATGTAACAAATGTGCATGGTTAGGAGGTTATAGCAATCTTTCTTATTTCTGCTCCTCTCCCTATGACAGAGCAATGATAAAAAGAAATTCCTTTTGGCTTTCAATATTTTCACCTTAATTAATATTTTAAATTAATTTTTGTAGCTGATTCAAAAGTAAAACTTTTTGTCTCAGGATACTTAGGTGATCTTGGGTATTCTATTAATTGCTATGTGCAGTTATATTTTCAACCATAGAATAGGAAATATGGTCACCATTCTCAAGGATTCTAATATTGAAAAGCATTAAAAGTGCTATATAAACACTAAAAATTCTTACACTAATACCCTATGTGTGATCAGTGCAAAACTGTATGAAAAAGAGTCTCTGCATTTTATATTTGGACAGCAGTGTTCTACAAGTCTTTAAATTTTGTGATGTTTATTTATCTTTTACAATTATGACAATAAATACATTTAATTAGAAAATGTTAACATTCTGAATAATTTGCTGTAATGAAATAAATGTTGCCTTCTTTTACTAGAACTACAAGAAGCAGTATTATTAATGTCAGTGCTTAAAGATATGTAAGGACACGCTTTGGCTTATGAGGGATGTTGATTTGCTTGGGATTTTATATTAACATTCTATGTTTCATGGTTTGATTCTGTCACTTCTTTTCCTGTCTATTGGTATGCCTAATTGCCCTACTTATTACATATTGATATTATTGATCAGTTAACTACGTTAGATAATATAACTTGATGACATGTTCCACAAATACTTACAAAGATTTGTTCCACAGAATGCACTGTCTACACCCTCTTATGGGTTTTTTAACTTTCTTTAAAAAATGAACAAACAAACAAACAAAAACAAAAAAGCCAAACCCCACACCTTTTTGTCCCAGAAGGGATAAATTAAAAAAGATATGAAAATGCAGAATTTGGATTTGAATATTGTACTTGTCTTTGTGTACATTTGATATAGGTACTGTTGTTTCAGAGAAGATCAAGTCATAGAGAAGATCCTATAGGATATTGTTGCTCTCTTTTTAATACAAACATTTATAATAAGATACATGAAAATACCTCAAATACTTTCAGGTTTTTTACACAGAAAATAACAAAAAAGTGTTACAGATATAGACATCTAATTGTACAAGATGAATTTTAGGTTATGATGTAATCTTTAGCTTTTCTTACTAGCTAGGAAAAGTACTGCTTTCTTCTGTATCTTTGTTTTCTTTCATAATTCATTATTTTTATAGGGAGTGATTTCTAACAGGAGTGTGAAGTACTTAAATTCCTATTTCAAATGTTCTTGCCAGTTTACATTACATTTCAGTTAAGAAAAATAAAAATGCACAGATCTAGGAAGTTTTGTTGACAGAAAAATATTGGAAGTAAGTCTTAATAATTTTTTTAACTAGGAAAAATGTATGTTATTATTAAATCAATTAGATTCTTAGACTTAAATTTTGCTACCTAAGGTAGAATCTATTGCAAAATAATTTCTTCTTATGAAAAAATACATGTTGGAAAATGCATATCTTACAAAAATTTTTGCTCATTTTTTCTGCTGGGGTTGGAATATAACAGGGTCTATCATCTTCTAGTGGCTGTGGAGCTTTGCCCCAATAGAGAGTAACAATTTTTCTGATCATCCCTGTATGACAAGAAATAAACAGTTATTTTCAAAGCTTTTGTTCAGATGTTATTTCCAAGGTACTATCAGCAGGAGGTAATTCAGTTCTAGCAAGGACAAATAAATAAGCAAGTAAATAAATAAATAGAAATTTAGTATTCACTGATTATTATCAATATCCTTTCCTCTAGGTGTGCAGTTCTATATATGTTTTCCTTACATAAATTATTATGCATAGTTACTGGAAACATGGGCATGGTGGATGAGATGGTTCATCTCTCCAACCATCTTGCTTCCCAAAAGTAGATAAGAACAGATATGCAAGGAATGAAAAAAGGAAGTAGTTCAAGCAAACCCTGCAGTTCATCTGGAGTAAGCAACATAGAGACCTCCGTGTGGATGGTTCTTCAAAATTTTATTTAGTCACCAATGAACATACTTTCATAATTTTGTTAGTCAGGAAAGCGTGGAAAGAATATTGCTGACCAAAAAAAAAAAAAAAGCCACCCTAAAAACACACCTTGAGAGTGAACAGAAGAAAAACCTCCACGTGACTTTTCCTCCACAAGATCAGCTTTTCTCATCTTATTCTCCAAAGACAGTCTCACTAACCTGAGGAGGGAGGAATAAATTGGGAAAGGTCACAGATTCTGAAATGTGTAAACTCTCTCAACCTATTTGTCAATGCCATTAAGCAGAATATAATACATTTAGAGTGCTTAATGGAGCATGCAATCAAGATACTTGAAATCTTTCGTATAGCAAACTGTCCCTAATCAAGTAAAGTTGCATAAATTATTTTCATGACTCAGTTCTATGGCAAAATGAAAAATATTTTATTGCAATTGATTGACCTTGTCCTAGAGTGTCACAAAGAATAGATCTTCATTTGTAGGCTATGGGTAAAGAACATTCTCATGAATAATCAAGAAATCAAAAGAAAGCAGTGAAAAGAGAAGGAGGCAAAGAATTGGTAGTTTATAATGATACTTGAGAAATGTAAGCATTAAGTGTGCGTAAATGAATAACAAGGATCAAGTATCACTGAGCATTTTCAGTAAGAATAATACTACATAGAAACTAGGAAGGAAAAAACCTGGTTCTGTTAAGAGAAGATGACAACTGTATATCAAAAGAAAGGAAAGCAGCATAACCCAATCACTTTTCCTTTAGTTTAACAAAATCGGAAGTGCACATGTTAAATTCAGTGTTCCTTTTTCTTTGTAACAATGGAGTGACAATACATGCATATCACTGTATAATTTTCATTATTTTGCATAACAATAAGGATAATATTAATATTTGACTTTCCATGGGAAAGAAATGGCTCAAAATTTAAATATTAACACAAACAGTATGAAAATAAACTACAGACTTGATAAAAAATCATCAGTAATACTTTGTGTCTGAAATGATGCATGTGTAAGAAAGAGGTTGTATTAGTTCTCCTGACGATAACTGCCTAGTTATCTGAGATCACATTTTTCTGATATTTTAGTGTAATTTTTTGAGATCACAATGCATATCTAGGGTAACTTTCACATTCAGATAATTAGGTGGCTAGCTCCCTGATTCCCTTAGAGCTTTATTTCAGCGGTGTTCCTCAAGACAGTCAATACTCTTTGAAAACTGAGGCTATGAACCTAAAAAGTTTTCAGATGGCTTTCCTAGCTGATATGATTTGAACATTGGGAAGGCTTCAGTTTTATTTGAAAAGAAAGATAAATTACTTAGAATGTCATAGTCCTGCTTCCACCTGGTCTATCAAAGGAAGGTACAAGGAAAACGGTGAGTGCCCTTATCCAGAAACAGAATGAGTTTGGAAATATCAAAATATTATGAATTCCTTCTGACACAAATAAATTTATTTAATATAATAGTGAACTCCAGGATTTTCAATTTCTTTTGGAAATGTATACCAAGAAAAGAAAAAAATGAAAGTGTAATCTGGTTTCAGAGATAAAAATGTCTGACACATTTAGACAATAAGACTTTGGGAAATATGCAAAATATGCTTAACTTTTGTACAGAAATTAATTTTATCATATTGGTTTAAACTAATTGATTGAAATAGTGTAAATCATCACCATAACAGTACAGCCATCATTTTGATAGAAACATGAAGAGAAACTGAAAATAAAGTTTACTATTTTTTCAAAATATTTAAATAACTTCTGATGTAAAGATAACACGTTGCCTTACTTAACTAAAAAAAATAAAGTTCTTAAACATATAAACTCTAAGACAAAGTTTATTGAATACATTTACACAGACAACAGTTTTCCAATAAACAAGTTACTAAATTTCAATTCTTTCTGCTAAAATGAAAAAAATTGAGTGCACTTGATTAACAACAGAGTTCAGTTGTGCAAGTTATACCAATAAAAGCTGATGGCAACATTTTTTCTTTCCTATAACATAGACTTTATTGTCCTTCCTCTGTTTTCCTTTTGGAACACTGTAAAACTTGCTTATGTGTTTTTCTACACTCTTGTTTTATTAGGTCTGTTTTATAGTGATGTAATTTCGGTCAGTTTGAAAATCTAGGATTAACAGGACTGAAGGTAAAAATACTCACCGCTATATATGTACTATTAATTAAAATATGAAAAAGCAATTATATCAGAAGTCAAACAGTAATTCAGTAGATAAGGAGTTGACTGGATGGATGCAGACAGAGCTGTGATCAATGCCTCTATGTCCAGGTGGGGACTGGTGATGTGTAGTGTCTCTCAAGTCACTGTCTTGGGACCGGTGCCCTTCAATATTTTCACCAATGACACATACAGTGGGATTGAGTGCACCCTCAGCTAATTTACAGATGACATGAAGCTGAGTGGTGCAGTTGACACAACAGAAGGATGGGATGCCATCCAGAGGGACCTGGGCAAACTTGAAAGTCGGCCCACAAGAACCTCATAAGGTTCAACGAGCCCAATTGCGGGGTGCTGCACCTGAGTTGAGGCAATCCCAGATATGAGTACAGACTGGGAGAAGAAGTCATTAACAGCCATCCTGTGGAGAAGGATTTGGGGGTTCTTGTGGATGAAAATCTGAACATGAGCCAAAAATCAATAGTGCATGCTCACAGCCCAGAAGGCCAAGCACAACCTGGCCTGCATCAAAAGACACATAGACAGCAGGTTGAGGGTGGTGATTCTCCCTCTCTAATCTGTCCTCATGAGACCCCACCATGACTACTGCTTGTAGGTCTGGGTTCTACAGCATGCACAAGAAAGATGTGGACTTCTTAGGGTGGGCCCCAAAGATAGGAGCACCACTCCTATGAAGACAGGCTGAGAGAGCTGGGGCTGTTCATCCTGGAGAAGAGAAGGTCTCTAGATAAGGTCTCCAGGGAGACCTTATTCTGACCTTTTGGCACCCTAAGAGGGCTTATAGAAAGAAAGGAGAGAGACTTTTTATATGGGCAGAGAAAGACTAGAGAAGAGGGTAATGGTTTTAAGCTGAAAGAGGGCAGTTTAGATTAAGTATTGGGAAGAAATTCTTTACTGTGAGAGTGGTGAGGCACTGGAACAGATTGCCCAGAGAGGCTGTGGCTGCCCCATCCATGGAAGTGTTCAAGGCCATGATGGATGAGGCCCTGAGCAACCTGATCTAGTGAATGATATCGCTGCCATGGAAGAGGGGTTGGAAATAGATGATCCTTAAGGTCCCTTCCAACCCCCATCATTCTATGATTCTACGATTCTATTAAACAGAAAATAAATCAATAAATGTTAAATTAAGCAAATCTTTGGCATACTGATATAGACAAGACTTGAGTTTTTTTGCTTGAAAAATATCTATGATTACCTGTATACAGTACCAAGGTTACACTGAACAAGGTGAAGATGATTGACTGTGTTGTTAAAGAAATAGTATATAAATCCAGAAAGGTGGCATGTTTGTATAGTGCAGTATTTATATGTCACATTGAGTGGTGTATGTAATACTGAAATTAGAAAGCAAGAAATACAGTAGCTATGCTTGAAAGTGACAGGTATTAAAGATTTAGAAGAGGTTGAAGAAACTGATTCTGGTTTGACAGACAAAATGTCCTTAATTGAGTTATTAAGATTATGAAATGTAATGATGAAAGAGATCCAAATAACTTTTGAATAACACTGAAAATGCATCTGTATATTAATAAATATAATTACACATATGACCCTGAATGTCATGATTTTACTACCTATCAACTACAAACAGCCTCATCTCATCTCTGTTACACAGTTTCAATCTCAGTTTAGTCTCAAAAACTTTGTTCAACTATTGATCCACATTGGCCCAAAATGAGAACTAATCAATTTAGATGGCTTGTCTGTCAGAAGTCTTGCATTTTATGCTTTTCCTTTTGTTGCCTCTATGAATATATTTCTGTAGTGATACCTTATAAGGAGCCAGAAAAGCAATCTATGAAATTATGGATTCCCTAGTTGAATTTCGCAACCTTACCATAACTTTATTTTTGAATAGTAAAAAAGATAATGGTATCAGATTAATGCCAACTATGTAACTAATATAAAATATATGATAGCATATAAATAATATTTAATTAGATCATAATTTCAAAATAGCATTAGAAATATATATACATATACAAGTATTATGAAAAGCTTTATTAACATTGAAAGATCATAATCTGCATGAAAGACAGATAAAATATTTTATTTCAGAAACTTTATTTATTATTTGAGTAAAATTCTTTGTTTTTACAATAAATCAGTTCATGGAGTGAAAATGAAGGGATTCACAAAATGTTGCTTTTGGATAACCTCTTTAAACAGTTATTAGAGCACATAGTAAGGTAGCACTTATTTAATAAGAAGCTGCATAAGTTTCAGTTTCAGAGTTCCTTTATTTAAGCTCTCTCTTTAGATTTTTAGAACCTTGGGATTTTTTATTTAATGTTGAGCATTTTCAAACTGTCTTAGAACGATATGCATAGTTACAGTGCTATATAACTAAATTGTAAACTATTTTTTTTAATTAGGTACGGAATATACGATGCCTTTTTTGGAAAGTTTTGTGTATTTTTAAATACAAAATGAGAAATTCAGCAAGTAAAAGGTGAAAAGCGAGAAATAGTCTTTCTCCTATGACAGGAAAAAGGAACAGATCCTTTCCCTTCTCATTATTTTTCACCAGTGTGACACCAAAGACTTAGCCAATAACTTGAGGGGCAATACAATGCAGAAGGAATCCTTGAATATACAGCTGTTGAATTAATCAAAACCTCACCTCTCACCACTAATAAGATTATTTTCTGGAATCATATTTTTTTTTTTCTTTTTAAAGGGAAGTAACCCACTTCATTGCACTCACCTTGCTCTTCTCTCATAGCACAGAGTGTAGTTGGGTGAAGTCAAGGACTGATAGGAACATATTCCTTTGGTGAGTCCTATCTGGGAATTTGGGACCAGTGAAAATGACAGTTTTTCAGATCTTGGAGAGTTTCTGCTCTTCCAAATGATCTAAGTGTTAGGAAATGAGAGTGTGTACTTGTCTCATACCACCTTCAATCTCCCTTTAGGGATAAAAGTTACAGAATAGCAGAATGGTTGAGATTGGAAGAGACCTCTGGAAGTCATCTGGTTCAGCCCCTCTGTTCAAGCAGAAGCACCTAGAACTGGGTGCCCAGGAATATGTCTAAACTCCTGAGACTATCTTAAAGGTGAGAGATTCCACAGGCACTCTGGACAACCTGTGTCAGTGATCAGTCACCTTCCTGGGAAAAGTGTTTCCTGACATTCAGACAGAACATCCTCTGTTTCAGTCTGTGCCCATTGCCTCTGGTTCTGTCACTGAGCGCTTTGAAAAGAGCCTAGTTCTGTCTTCTTCGCAACCTCCCTACAGGTATTTATGCACATTGGTAAGATCCTTCCTGAACCTTCTCTTTTCCAAGGTGAACAGGCCCAGCCACCTCAGTCTTTTTGATTATGTGTGAGCTGCTCCAGCCCCTTCATCACCTTTGTGGCCTTTCTTTTGACTATCTCCAGTACATCCAGGCCTCTGGGGAGCACAGGACTGGACATAGGACTCCAGACGTGGCCTCACCAGTGCTGAGTAAAGAGGAAGGATCAGTCTCTGTTTATTTGTTGGGATGGACCACCTGATCTTGGAGTAGGTGGTCCTTGAATATTAAACAACTTTTCTGGGCCTCTCTTCCTCCCTAGGCCATGTCCCTTAGGACTCTTCCAAGTAGACCTTTGAGCCCTCCAAAGTCTGCCATTGTGAATCCATGGTTGTGAGCTTGATCTTGACCCTTCTCCCAGCCCTCAGGACCATGTCATATTTACTACAACCTATGCTGCTTTCAACCTGGACATCCCCAGCATGACTTTCTTGTTTGAGAGTATGAGGTCGATCAGGACACCTCTATTTTGGCTCCTCCATGACTTGAATGATGATCAGTGATCTCCAGGAAGCTCCTGGACTGATACCCTTCTGCTATATTGGAATATTGTAAAAGGCTTGTTTTGTTTGTTTTGTTAAAAAAAATGCTAATACATTTCTGAAGGATGTCACTTTTCTCACCTTTACAAACACTTACAGGGGAGAAAATGCTTTCCATCCATTTAGCACCTTTTTTCCTAGATCCATAGCTTCATCTGCCTACTGACTGTTGTCATCAGAGTCACTGCAATAGAGTAAGGGGCTTTCCCCCTTTATTGCATAACCTATAAAAAGGTTTCAGGTTGGAAAAGACTCCCCATAAAGAGAAGACATTTTGCCAGGTGGTACATCAGGAGACACTACTGTTAAGTTACTTTAAGTCTTATTATTGCAATAAATTTATCCTCAACTTCCCAAGTGCGTGCTTTATTCCGGAATATTCCTCCCAGTTCTCTTTCATTCAGAGAACAGCAGAAGTAAATGAGTAAGTCAACTGAAGATTTTAAACTGACAGGCTTAGTCATTGACGCTAACCTTTATGAACCCTATAGACTCCTCTTTAAATAAGTGCTCCTTAAGGAGACATAACCCAAAGTTATGATCCCTTTTAGAAGGGACTATTTACCACAGACATTGGAACAAGAGACTGTTTTCTTTTGGTGTTTGGGATGGTCTCATGCAGTATTATTAGCTTAGAGTGATAGAAAAACAAACACATTCATCAGTTTTATTATCAAATGGATCATCCTGGGTTGTTAAAGATAGGCTTTTAAATATGTAAATAGAAAGGAGATTAATTACCAAAATTCTCTCTGGCTCTGGCTGGCTGGGTTGTCTGGGGAGAGAGAGGGCTTGGTTTTGTTTGGATTTGGGGTTATTTTTTGGCAGGGGGTTGGGAGTTGTTTTTATCATAGCCTTTTGTATATACAGAATATATAGAATTATGTTCCTCTGTATAGATATCACGTGTCTAGCTTTCACACACTCCTGTTTAAAAGTCTTGTGCATGACTCCATTGAGTCCATCCTCCATTCATTTGCTTATAGACTCACAGGTTTTTGCACTTGTCAAATATAATTAAAAGGTTTGGTGGGTTGACCTGGGCTGGACACCAGATGCCCACCCAGCCGCTCTATCACTTCCCTTCCCAGATGGAGAGGGGGGAGAGTAAGATGGAAAACAACTCATGGGTTGGGATAAGGCAGTTTATTTAAAGCAAAAGCAAAGTGAATGCTTGTGCATGCAAAAGCGAAGTGAAAGATAACACAGTTTATTCTCTACTTCCCATGAGCAGTGATGGTCGGCCACCTCCAAGAAGCAGGGCTTCGGCATGCACAGTGGGTCCTCATCAGGCAGCCACTGGAGACAATGAATGCCTGCCTTCCTGCTTTTATGTCTGAGTTGAGATCATGTGGTATGGAATATCCCTTTGGTCAGTTTGGGTCAGCTGGCCTACTTGTGTTCTCTCCCAGGATCTTGCCCTTTATTGAGGAAGGAATGTTATAGTGCTGATGCTGTGCTCAGCAGTAGCCAAAACACCTGTGTGTTATCAACACCCTTCTGGCTGCCAATGCAAAGCACAGCACTGTGAGGGCTACTGTGGGGAAATGAACATCATCTCAGCCAGACCCAATATATAAGGCTATAAACACTTCCAGAGTTCACTTTCAAAATTTTAAGATATAGTTAGATGTATCGAGCAATAATTAATCTTTAAAGTCAGCAAAAGGAATTTCATTCATGTTGGTATCCACTTCTAAAGAGGTAAATTACTGCTGTTTCTCCATAGTTCATTGAAGGGATCCATAGTTCCTCCATGCAGAAGCTTTACATATTTGCCAATAATTTAGGTTTTAATAGGACTGTCAAGTTAGTTCGTATAAATTTATTCATGAGATGGAAACATAAACCTCTGAAACTATATCTTAAATTCAAAATATTTTCCCTGGAGAATCTGTGGTAATACATAACTGGTGTTCTTCCTTCTACACAAATAAACTAAGCTCTCAGTTATATGACTCCATCAGCCATTACATATATTTTATTTAACAGCAGCTTAATTTGAGTCAGTGGGTATTTTCATCCTAAGCCCTCCTTTAAATGTAGAGGGAGAGTCGACATTTCTCAATCAGGGAAACAAGACGATGCTCGAGGATTTTATTGTCTTTCTGTGAATACCTGCAGATACTTCCTGAGGTGATCTAAAGGTTCTTACATTCATCCTTTTTCCAGTGAGATTTTTTTTCAGACTATCTTATGCTCTTTTATTCTTTCTTTCTATGCAGACATCTCAGAGGAGTGGCTAGATCATATGAGAAAGCTGCCTGAATCTTTGCACTATGTTTGAACATAAGAAATAATTTCTGCCATACATACACTATGAGTAAAAACACTTATTTGCATTCCTCTACTTTTATGCAACCCTTTATCAATAAAAAATCTATGTCTTACTAAGCACTGGCTTAGACTCTTCTTTTAGAGCATTCTTTACTATGGCAATGAGACATTATTAGAGAAAGTATAAAAACAATGGCATTGCAATAACAATATGTGTTTTGGTAAACCATTTATACGTGTTATTTTCTAAACCTGGAAACATGTCATACAGCCTAGTTTTGATGTAATTTGTACTGAGAGAACTCTGTTAACTTCCACAGGAGTATTTTCAGGTTTATATTAGACAAAACAATCAATCAATTAGAATAATTATTACATTTTCTACTGTATAAAGAAGAAAGAAATTAGTAATAATTATGTAAACTCCTGTTTGATGAGATAACTTGGTCCATTATTAGCAAAAAGACAGTATAATTAAGACACACTGCACTTAAATGACTAAGAGAAAATATATAAATTGTAATTATTGATTTTAAAGTTAGTAACTGAATTATTGCAGATCAGATGAAACATTTGAGCTGCTTTTTTGCAGCACAGCATGCTAAGAAAACTAGGTAATCAATTTAAGTTGAGGAAGGAGTGGTGGAGATGTTACCCTCTACCAAAGTTGGGTAGTGTGTGAAAACCTGTCTCTGAAGAACTCTGAAGGCTCTTATTGTGACAGGGACTTCAGCCACCCCGATGTTTGCTAGGAAAGTAGCACGGAATGCACGAAGAATAACTTCTTAAACCAGGTAATAGACAGCCCTACCAGAGGGGATTCAACACTAGACCTGTTGGTCACCAACATTAGTGACCTAATCAGTGATGTGAAGTTTGTAGGCAGCCTGGGCTGTGGTCATCATGCCTCACTTCTGTGCATGGGAAGAACATGGAACAGATCCTCCTAGAAGCCTTGCTAAGGGGTACATGAAGGACAGGGAGATGATTTGAGAACTCCAGCACAGCTTCACCAAAAGCAAGTCGTGCCTGACCAACATAGTGGCCTTCTATGATGGGGTGACTAAATCAGAGGACAAGGAAAGAGCCACAGATGTCATCAATATGGACTTCTGTAAGGCCTTTGACATGGTCCCCTAAACATCATTATCTCTAAATTGGAGAGATATGGATGAACAGTTCAGTGGGTAGGTCCATGGATGGACTGTTCAGTGGGTAATGAATTTGTTGGACAGTCACATCCAGACAGTAGTGGTCGGTCAATGGCTCAGTATTCAGGTGGAGATCAGTGATGAGTCGTTTTTCTCAGGGGTCCATATTTGGCCTAGTACTGTTTAATATCTTCATCAAGGACATAGGTAATGGGATTGAGTGCAGTCTCAGCAAATCTGCAGATGACACCAAGCTGAATGATGCAGTCGACACATTTGAGGGATGTGATGCCATTCAAAGGGGCCTAGAAAAGTTCAAGAAGTGGGCCCATGTGAACCTCAGGAAGTTCAACAAGGCATATTCAAGGTCCTGCACATGCATTAGGGCAACTGCTAGTGTCAGTAAAGGCTGAGGGATGAACTGATTGAGAGCACACTGGTGGATGAAAAACTGGACATGGGTCAGCAATGTGCACTTGCAGCCCAGAAAGCCAGCAGTGTTCTGGGCTGCACCAAAAAAAATGTAGCCAGCAGGCTGAGGGAGTTAATTCTGCCCCTCTGCTCTAGTGAGACCCTACCTGGAAGGAATTCTGCATCCAGTTCAGGGGATGCCAGTGCAGGAAAAACACAGACCTGTTGGAGAGGGTCCAGAGGAAGGCCACAAAAATGATCAAAGGGATGTGGTCCCTCTCCTGTGAGGGAAAGTTGAGAGACTCATTGAGTTTAGTCCGGAGAAGAGTAGGTTTCATGGATACATTAATGAGGCCTTTCAGCATATAAAGGGGTCTTACAGGAAAGATGGGGACAGACATTTTAGCAGGGTCTGGTGGAATAGGACAAGAGATAATGGTTTTTAACTGAAAGAGGGTCCATATAGATTAGATATAAGAAACAAATTCTTTACAATGAGTGATAAAACACTGGAACAGGTTGCCAAGAGGTGGGTGATTCCCTCAAAACATTCAAGGTTTTTGAACCATCTGATATATTTGAAGATGTACTTGCTCATTGCAGGGCATTGGACTTTTAAAGGTGGCTTTTAAAGGTCCCTTTCCATCCAAACTATTCTATGATTCTAAGGTACAGTTTTATAAATTTTTGTATACATATAGTGACAAAGATCCTAAAATTAATTCTAATAATCAAATGACTTAGCCAGACTCACTGTAAAAGTTCCAATTTAGCTAAGTTCAGAATTCACTATAACAATGACGAATAAATAAATGAATAAATAAATGAATAAATAAATATATAAATAAATATAGTTTGAGCTTTTGAGACACATTTCTGAAGTAATATTGCAAGCTTGTTGAACAACGCCAAAACACTGCTGTGATCTCACTTTTCACTGAAATTATAGGAAATAAACCAAACATTCTGAGAGGAAAAAGAATTACTTTTGTCTTCTGCTCTCTGAACTCAGTGCCTCATATAAAATGTGGTTCTCTGGGGGTGACTGTTTCTTATTTGTGGCAGACTAAAATGGATCTGCAACGTTTTATGCACAGTTCTTTATGATGGGAAAAAAGCAATTGTTGAGTCTTCCTCCCAACCACACCGACCCATTCTCTCTTAATTTTCTATTGTCCACATAAACTTCACTTAAACTAATGATGCAGAATAGTTGGTGGAGGAGGCAGAGTCAACACATCTTCAGCAACTGCTATTTTTCAAGTATAGTCAGAGGACAAAAATAAAAAAAATTTTAAGCAACTCGTTTTTATACTTAACAACATTTCTTCCAAAGAGCTTTGCTTTTTACAACCAGGCTGAAAATCCCCTGAGGGGACAGGTTGGATGAAGTATATATTTAGTTGAATGCAGACTGGAGTACTTGCTTTCCCAGTATTTCCCATTGGTACTGCAAGGACAGAGAAGGAATACATCAGGCTGTGCGCTTAGCATCATGCAGAAATCCAAGTAAATGCAGGGAATGCCATGGAGGTTAGAGATATGAAAAATCTGAGAAATTCAGCATCAACCTAGGGTGTAGATTTTACCTCTCTTAGATCAAACCACCTCAAAGTATTATTTATGAAATTTGATACTCTGCTTGTCATAACATATTTCTATGAACGCTGTTTTTTTGCTGGTTTAGCTGGCAGACTTACATAGGCTCCCTTAAGATAATTTTGATCGCTGTAATAAGGCTAGTGACAGAAGTTGGGGTTTTCTCAATAATACATTGTATGTTTCTACTTAAGTTTCAAGACTACTTTAAATCAATTGCATTAAAAAGAGATCTGAAGTGGAAAGTTCTCCTAATCAGTACGCTGGTGTTGAATGGTGGGGAAAGTTAGTCTCTCCATGAGCATCTGTTAGCACAGAACAAGCTATCCGTGAGCCAGCAGGGTGCCCTTTTGGCCTAGAAAACTAATAGCTTTCTATTCAGCTCTAGTAAGGCTGCATCTGGAGTCCTGTGCCTGGTTCTGGGCTCCTCACTACAGCAGACACACAAAGCTCCTGGATCAGGTCCAGCAGAGGGCTACAAAGACGATTAAGAGACTGGAGCATCTGTCTTACAAGGAAAGGCTGAGGGAGTTGGGTCTATTCAGCCTTAAAAAGATAATTGACTGAGGGGACCTCACCAATATATATAAGGATCTGAAGGGAGGGTGTCAAGAGGATGGAGCCAGGCTCTTTTCTGTGGTGTCAAGCAATAGTACAAAAGGCAATGGAAAGAAACCGATGCACAGGAAGTTCCACCTGAAAATGAGGAAGAACTTATTTGCTGTGCAGGTGACTAAGCACTGGAACAGATTGTCCTGGTAGACTGTAGAATCTCTCTCTCTGGAGTAATACTGGACACAATCTTGTGCAATGTGCTTGAAGATGACCCTGCTTGAGCAGGGAGGTTGGATCAGATCACTGTGGTCCCTTCCAACCTTATCCACTTTGTGATTCTGTGATTCAGTGAGGTCAGCAGGTACCTGGATGAAGGAGTATAAGTTTTGAAAGAACCTGCTGAAATTGTTTTGGAAGGAATGAACACAGAAGAAATTAACATTATTCAGTACGTCATAAAGAAATGGCCTAAAGGCTAGATAACTTCATCTGAAACATAGACAGGGAGTCTGGAAGAAATCTGCTGGAGGAAAAAGAAATGAAGGAGAGCCACAACCATCCAAATTTTTGAAGGAAAAGTTTTTACTATGACAGTATGTATCCCAGCACATATACTTTATCCCTATTATAGTCAATAGGTCATAAAAAATAATTCCTATGCAAGGAAGGAAATGCACTTATTTATTAAATTTGAAGATAAAAAACATTCGTAAAGTATGCAAGACTCAATCAGACATGTAAAGTTTGTTATAAAGACCTACAGGTTCCAGTTTCTCAGTGATGCAGAAGAGAAAACATAGCTATTACCAGCAACCGTCATCCAAGATTTAGTGTACGTTTTTTTCATAAACTTCAATAGTCTGCTTTTAATTAAAAGGGGAACTTTATGGGAATTATGTTTAACCAGAAAGACAATAACAGTTATCAACACAATAATTTTCCATCTTCATCTACAGAAATTTCATTCAAAAAAGATGGACAAGTGCTGCCTCTTGACAGAAAAGAACAAAGATGATGTTAGGCAGAGAAAACATGTGGAATGTGACTTCTAAGCTAGACCAGCAACTACAAAAAGAAGTATGCTACAGGGGTTTAAGACCATTTCTATTGCTCCCTCTGGACTCTTTATCAAAAGGTTCACTGTTTCTACATACTTAAATATATCTTCTCCTCAATTTCATTTTTCACAGAAATATATGAATTTCATGTTAAAATCATGTTACATTGATCTTCTTAGAATCATAGGAATTGAAAAAGGACAATACCCATTGGGATAGATGTGAATTACACTACCGGTAATGTCCTGTTAGCTTAAAAAAACCTGAACATTTGCTTCAACCTTCCACACTAAACATGCTGTTCAAATATGTTTCACCAAAAATGTGGAAAGTGCATGAAGACTAGCTTATTCCCAAGTCCTTGTGACAATGGTATTTAGGGACATTGCTCTTAAAGAACTGATGAAGCGAAGGCATGAAACTTGCAGCTCAATGTCCTTCAGTATGGGAGAGTTCACACTGTTCTTCTGTACAGTCAGAAAGAACTGCGTGTCCCTAACACTAAAAGTCCTTCTGAAATTCTTTCTGGTGTACTATAGGTCTGCTGTGCTCTCAGGAGCATGTCTGTGCCAAAAGAGCATAACATAAGACAGACTTTTCACCCTAGTCAATATTTAGTCAAACTGTACAGATTTAGTTCTTTAAATCTTTACTCATAAATCAATCTGGTTATTTTTTGCTACTTACATGTAAATTAATTCCAGTTTGTCAATATCTTTTTGGTAATGTGGTACCCAGAATTGAATACAAGCAGTTTAAACAACTTGCAAATAGCTGTATTATTCTTATTACTATTGCTATTACCTACAAACATTTCATATTACAAATATATCCACGAGGTCAAAGTTTTAATGATAAACTTTGATTTGGTATTGACAATCAGTTGCAAGATTAATCAATTGTAGATATTCTTTGACACCATTAAATACTTGGTGCTTAGATATCCTTGCCTAATTACCTGTACATTAGGGAGCTAGGTGAAACTTCTTTATGAAAAAAGTCCTCTGAAATTATGCCTTGATATGTCTGTATTGCCTTTTGATTCATATAAAATCAAACATGAGCAGAAGAACAGACTAGCAATGAGAAAGTCACAGCAGCCAGTTTCATAGCTGCCAGTACTATTGTGAAACAGAGCACTCAGGAAACATGTACAAAAGTATTTTGCAAAGGCATTTTCAACACCTTTCAAATTAATATGTTTAGGATGTGACAGATGTGAAATCTCTTTGACTCAAAGAGCATTTCAGCGACTTTTGGAAGTCCTTGAAGACTGTAAGAACAGACATGAGCCTGGCATAAATTAATTTTTCTATGTCTCAGCTTTACATACAAACTGCAGACAGCTTCAAGGAGTGCCTAGCAATGCGATGAATCTCCCAAACCTCCTCTTGCAAGTCCTTTAAAAGAACTGAAATAAAAGACATTTTCTCTTCGTTCAAGAAAATCTCATTCTTGTGACTCAATAGTGTGTTGTATACATTCTGGCTAATAGGCCTTCCAAAAAACGCTCAGTAGAATATTATTTGAAAAGGACATTTATATGATAAGTACTGTTATTGCCTATATGTTTCTAAGACGTAGGCAGGAGGTTTACCTGATCACCTTTTTCTCTAGGAACAGCTGTGGTACTTTTATTCCAACAATTTAGGAAAGCGTCACAGCACCAGCTGGTAAATGGGTAAACACCAAATGTGAGGGAGAGTCCTACAGGTCAATATGATATACAGCAATCCTCTGCAAGCAGTTAGTATGAGAAGTACTGCTGTATAAGCACAGCAAAGATACAACTACGAAGCCTGACACTACCCAAACTGCTGGATGTTGCACTAAGTCTGGAAAATGTTTCTGTAAGCGTTTAAGATAACAATACCTAAGGAAAGATTTGTTTCAAGGCAGTGAAGGTACACATGGAATGAGTCTGTGAAAGTGAGTGAAAACAGTAAATTACATTCTAAGAACAGTAGACCCAGGTAGTCTTAACATGACTAAGATCACTGAACCTCTAGAGGCTTCCAGATAACAATAAAATCGCATATAAAATTAGTGTTAAGTGTCACAGTTCTTCTCATGTTCAGTATTCCATCAAAAAGGAGGAGGTAATTGGTTTGAACATTATTCAATCTATGATAGGAATGGTGCTTCTGGTTCTTTTCACAAGCTGTTGTAGAACAAAAGCAATGTTATTAAAGCTGATGAAGTTAAACACTGATGAAAACAAAAACTGTTTAATGAGAATCCAGCCCAAATTACTGAGGTTTTACAGAACCTTTATTGTATGTCAGTACCTAGAAAATACAAACAAATTTAACAGACAAAATCAGTGACAGGAGAGCAAGTGTTTATGGAATATGTAGCATAAAAGGTCATGGCATTCCTGCCTGTTGATGTACACTGGAAGTAAAACTGTAGTTGGAGTTTTAGGAAATGGCATTTTCTCAGAGTTTAGTGTAAAGATGAATCTCAGAGATGAAAAAACCCTCAATTTATCAAGATCTTTTGTTTTTCTGAATTTAAGCTGGTTCCATTCCCACTAATCCACATCCATCAAGGTATTTACTGTTTCTGGAACAGATGGGGATTCCAGTGAGATTTTTTTTTTTTTTAAATATAGTTTGAACATTAAATGATCTGATATTAGCTTATCTGAAATGTAATAGTATTTTATTGTAATTAGTTGTGCATGTCAGCAGAAATGGCTTCAAATTTTATTACTTTTCATGAAGAGTTGTGGTTACAAGCAGTTACCTACTGTTGTTTTCTAATGTAATGCATGAGGAATGCCCCTAAAAGAATGTTATCCATAAGCTTACTCTTTCCTGCTCTGTACATGGGTATAATGAAAAATTATAGACTAAGCACACAAAGGAAGACTAATTGCAGTGGCAACGAAGGAGCAATTTATGGTATTTTAATACATTAAAATTGTCTCATAATCAATTAATGATTTCTTCACACATTATTTGCTGATGAGACTTTTCTTTTAACTTCAGGTATGCAATATTTGAAAACAAAAAGGATTACAAAATTTCTTTTTTTTCCACAGGTAAGCTTGATGAGGTGGATAATAAAAAGAATTTGAAAATATTTATCCATTTTTAATTACTTAAGTTTTTATTCTTATTTATTCAAAAGTCAACACAAATGCTATTTAACTTGAAGCATGTGAATTCTGCCTTTGATGTGAGTGCATGAAATTAACCACATGCTCTATTGGATTAGATCATATATTGACTTCAGTGGTTTGCCAGGAAAGGAAAGAAGCTGCAATCAAAGCCAAGTAGTATAGGTTTATCTTGTGTACAAGATCTTTGTGGCAATGTATATAAATCTAAGTGACAACTGTATTAACCTGGCGTGTGACAGTGATGAAATAAGAAAAAAAAGTGATACAGCAGTCAATGTCATATGTTCACAAACACATACATCTCTTCTGTAGTCTTGCCAACAGCAAGCAGACGTGCAACATCACAGAATCATTAAGGAGTCATTCAAATTGGATTTGACTGGAAGCTGGTGAACATTGTCCCAATTTTTAAGAAGGGCAGGAAGCAGGACCCCAGAAACTGCAGGCCTATCAGTCTCACTTCAGTGCCTGGTAAAGTTATGGAAAAGATTACTCTGGGACATACTGAAAAACACCTGAAAGACAAGACAGTCATTGGTCACAACCAGCATAGCTTCAGGAAGGGAAAGTCCTACTTATGCAACCTGACTTCCTTTTATGACAAGGTAATCCACGTAGTTGATTGAAGCCAGTTGATATAATCTTTTTGGATTTCATTAAAGCTTTCGATACTGTCTCTCATGGGATCCTTCTGGACAAAGTGTCCAGCACACAGCTGGATAAACACATCATGTGGTGGGTGAGCAATTGGCTCGCAGGTTGAGCACAGAGGGTAATAGTGAATGGGGTGACATCACACTGGTGACCTCTCCCTAGTGGGGTTCCACAGGGCTCCATCTTGGGGCCTGTGCTCTTCAACATCTTCATAAATTACTTGGATGCAAGACTGGAAGGGATACTAAGCAAATTTGAAGGTGACACTGTTGACTCCCTCAAAGGCAGGGAGGCCCTGCAGAGAGACCTTGATAAGTTAGTGACGCAGCCCGCGGGAGAGATAGGCAGGTCCACTCCTGGGTAGAGCAGTGCTACGCCTCGGCCAGCCGAAGGGCTGCGTCATGCATTCCAGGCCCAGGTAGCTGTGACGCAGGGAGGCAGAGACCACGCAAGCACACAGCACCAAGGACCTAGTGGGAGTGAACTTTATTTACATGGAGGCATCCCCTTTTATAGGGACTGCCATGGAAGGGTCCAGAACAGAGGAGGAGTTTTCCAAATATGGGATTAAGAGGAGGGGGACATAACCATATTGGGAGAATAGGAGAGGAGTGAGGGGAGGAGATCAGTAACCAGGGGCAATAGGGAGGGTTTCACATATAACCAGGGAGGAATAGGATAACATAGGGGAACATAACACCTGAGGATAACATTCAACAAATCCTTTAAAGAGAACTCTAAAGGTTATTTTTAAATTGGTTGTACAATTCGATCTCTTTGTCTTCATAGTGGTCCTCCACAAGTTAGAGGACGGGACAGTCACCAACCATATGAAGTTCAACAAGGGAAAGTGCCGGATTCTGCACCTGGGATGGGGCAGCCCTGGGTGTACAGACAGGGGAATGAGATGCTGGAAAGCAGTGCCACTGAAAGAGCCCTGGAGGTCCTGGTCAGTTGCAAGTTGAATCTGAGTCAGCAGTGCCCTGGCACCCAGGAGGGCCAACCCTGTCCTGGGGGGCATCAGGCAAAGCATTGCCAGCCGGTTGAGGGAGGGGATTGTCCTGCTCTGCTCTGCACTGGGGCTGCCTCACCTTGAATATTGTGTGCAGTTTTGGGCACCACAGTATAAGAAAGATATTAGGCTGCTAGAGAGCATCCAAAGGAGGGCAACAAAGATACTGAAGGGCCTTGATGGGAAGCCGTATGAGGAGCAGCTGAGGTCACTTGGTCTGTTCATCCTGGAGAAGAGGAGACTGAGGGGAGACCTCATTGCAGTGTCCATACAACTTCCTCATGAGGGGAAGAGGAGGATCAAGCACTGAACTCTTCTCTGTGGTGACCAGTGACAGGACCGGAGGGAATGGCCTGAAGTTGTGTCAGGGGAAGTTTAGGTTGGATACTAGAAACTGGTTCTTCACCTAGAGGGTGGTTGAGCACTGGAACAGGCTCCCTAGGGAAGTGATCACTACACCAAGTCTGACAGAGTTCAAGAAGCTTATGGATGATACTCTCAGGCACATGGTATGATTTTCTGTTTCTAGTTCCTGGGCTAGATATGAAAATATGTTTCATATTCTATTACCTTTGTTCTTGGACTTACATATCAATCCTCAATAAAACAGTCTGACCATTTAATATCTGCATTTAAGTAAGAATTAAGGTTAGAAGGTATTTAGGATGTTATAATTTTCTCATTTCTCTTTCTTAAAAACAAGAGCATCTTCCTAACTCATGTTCAGGTTTATAGCGATCTCATCATAACAACACCTTTGTCTTATCTTAATCCAGTCAAGAGAAAGAGCTTTGCAAAAACAACCCAACTGTTGGAGAAAGACAATTTTTATCTGAATGCACGTTTGTATGAAAATGAAAAAATGAGATTTTTTTCATATATCTATTTCCTTACTGTGTTGCCACCCTTTCAAATTTCTCAAGGAATTTAAAAAAATATTTTTTTGTGTAAATCTTCTCCGGTACCTGTAGTTGAAAGGAAATATGCAGTTCTGCATTAATATCTGGATATTTTACAGTTGCTAGCAGAGTTGGGGAAATCAAACTTGTCGCCTGGAAGACCATGTCCATGGAGTGGATTTAATCTTCAATTATAGAAGAGAGAAAACAACAAAGAACAATCTGGATCTCTTGAAGTGGTCTGGAAAGTATAATACTCTACCTGTACTGACTGCAATGATGAAAACAAAATTAAAAAATTAAGTTGCATGAGGTTTTGCAGCAAGATATCTCAGAAAAAGTGGAAATATTTGCATGTTGTTTTTCCAACAGAGGATGAAGGAATATATATATATATTTAGCAGTTTAAATAATTTCTTTCTTTTACAGTTTTGATCTTCAAATATAATTTCTATGGTTTTATTTTCTTGTAGAAGGAGCAGAGATGTTTGTGTACTCCTTCTTCATGTCCTTACGAGCAAACTGACAGACAAAAGGCCTGTCACCAAATATGGAAGGTATAAAGGGTATTTCCGTTTCTCAAATAAATATATAAATACATTAAATTATATGTATATATGTATGTATTTTTGTGCTCATAAACAGGATCCCACTGATAAAGCAGGACACTCTTACAGAAAACAGGAAACTTTGCTGTGACATGCACTTCAGGCTTTTGTAAAAGAATATAGAAAAGACAAGAGTCAAGAAAATAAAGAATATCCTTGTTTAAAAAGACAATAGTAAGCAAGAAACAACCAATTTTTAAATTACACTATGTTATCAATTTAATGCTCCCTTCAGACTAAAAAGATGCAGTCTCATATATAATAACTTCCAGCCATTGGTAAATGATCATTGTAATATTTCTTTGTAGCCTGCCCTTATGACAGCCCTGTAATATACACTGTTGATGTAAGAAAAGTAAGGAATCGACCACTAGATACATCACTGGCCCAAGAGTGTATATCCTAAGCAAAAAAAAAAAAAAGAAATCGTAATCCAAATGACTATGGAACATGCACAGCAGACAATTATGATTCTTTTGAAAAAAACACAGTGGATACAAAGAATCTAGCTTTTTCCAATAAATAGAACTAACTCAATAGAAAGCTACAGCTTTCATGTTGGTTTTATGAGCTGTCCTGTGGAATTTGTCGTGAACTGCTTACAAAATGTAAATAAGTCTATAGAAAGACTATAACTTCTTATTAATTTGCGTAATTTCTAAATAGATTTCCTATAAAAGTGTATTGTTGTTACATTACTGTTACAAAAAGTGTACATTGTTGTTAAGTTATTCCCGATTTGTCTGTTAACATGTGGTCCAGACTACAGACATTTGTGATATGGTAGCCTAGATGGAGAAATTACGCAAGAGATAAAAAGTGCAGAAGCATAGGAAATGAAATCAGCTTTTAAAATTCTATTCTTTCATTCTTTCTTTGTCATCATATGGTCAAAAAGTAGCACCTGAAATGTTATCTGGACAGACTTTCCATAGTGCCTAAATTCAGCAGTTCTCCAGTCAAGAGATGATGTGAAAAGTTTCTAAAAAAATTGCATAAATACAACTAGAAAGTTTGTAGCAGCCCTTGCTGACTACTGCCCTTCAAATACATAGCCTGGCTGCTCAGAGAGTGGAGTGACTAAGCTGGGAGTGACTAGGGACTGATCCTAGTGATTTCTGTGACATATATATGAAAATGCGATTGCAAAATTGTTTTTTCCCAATAATATTACATTGCATAGAATAAGAGTCTTGTAAACACAGTCAACTGAGGATCAAATATAGTCCATATCAGTAAAAAATAAAATTTCTCTTCTCCCTTTCTTCTCTCTATAACATACTGTGTAGCAGGAGGAAAGCTGACTCATACAATGTAGACAGACAAATGATTGACAGTGCTCAGGACCCATAGCATATTTTTAAACTGATCACTTCAAGCACTAAAGCAATGTATTTTGCCTTTTTTTTTTTTCTTGTAGTCCTCTCCAACATGGTATTTTGGACATAGTAATGGGGATTTTCAGTAAAATCAAACAACAAGAACTTCTCTTCAGACTGTGATGCTTCTCTGAATATCAAAGCAGTTAGCATGGTTTAGATGGAAAATTAGAATAGAGAGCCAAAGGATACCGGCTGCTAACTGAGAAAAGTGCAAGAAATTGGAACTGGCACTTAATTATCTTTGATACCTCTTCTACTCTGTCAAACCTGGCTAGAATCAATATATTCAAAAGCCACAGGAACAGGGAAGAGACATACACATACACAGGCAAAAGTACACACAGGTCTTGCTCCCATAGCGAACACTGCTACAAAGCCTATTTGACTTATGTTACAAGGGATGTTTCATGCTGCTCAAAGGGACAGCACACACCATGGTGAGTGGCCACATCTATGTGAAGCAGAAAGGACATTCACTAGGCTTACATCAAGATATACCTCATTTGTAGTTTGGATGCTGCACAAGTGCTTTGTGTTACTTCCTCAAGCACACACGGTCACAAGTAGGTTAAAGAAACAAAGCCAAAGGGTATTTCATCTAAATGTGCCCCTGTTTATTGGACTGTTCAGTAGGAAATATGGCTCCATAAGGCACACCTATTTCCCCGATACTCTGTAGGCTGGAACAGATGGACAATACCAATCTTTACTTGAATCAAAGTTAAATGCTGTCAGCTTGTTCACTGTGGTGCCTGAAAGAATGGCATTTCCACAGGCCATGCTTTGCCTTAGAGAGACCTTAACCGACCCCCAAAATTCAACCACAAGATAGTGTTCTACTGGATAAAACTAGTGAAAATTTCATGTATAAGGTAAGATAGTTACAAGGGCTAAGGGTTACTAAGGGTTCATCAAATGCCTGATCAAGAACTAGACTTATATTTTCAGACTTTTTGAAACCTAACAGCTCAAAGTCTGATTAATTACTATTCCTCTACTGAAAAACCTTTTTATCATATCTACATATACATATGTATGTATTCATACGTGTGTATATTTTGGCAATTCACCTTTTGTCTGACTTTAAAATAATCCTTTTATGGCATTCAATTTTACTTCTATCTTCATACATAAAGGATTAGATTCACCCGGGTCTAGATCTTCAAAGAATTTTTCTTTCTATTTTAACCTTTACCAAAGTGAAACAAAGTACTATTTTCTCCTTGGAGTATTCTTCTCTCATTCTTAAAGTATTCTTCTGACATGTAAAAAAATATTTCTGTTTTTGAATGTTTCCTCCCCAACATTCAAGGTATAAATCATCTCATAAGCATCTCTAACTAATCCCAGCAATGTAACAGAACAGAGATATTTTAATGGATTGGTTTTTATTTGTCTGCATCTGTGTCAAAACTGAAACTCCATTTATTATGTGATATGATAATGATAGTGTGACTGTTTTGTGCTTATCCCTTTCTCCATTTTTCTGCATAATGAAATGGGGTTTCTGGAGCATATCAACAAATCTGAGTACTTGAAAAAGTACCTCAGGTCTCCTATTTGAAACAAGGCTGTACTATTGGTGATGATCTACTAATGTTCATTTTAACGGTACCTCCAGCAACCAAGCAATTGATCACTTCAAACGATATATTTTGAACGACTACCTTGACTCCTGAATGCATTTTTTTAAAGGAAAGATCTTTTGTGAGCTGACTCAAGGTCGGTCAATTTGTCTAACTACTCATCCATGTAAAATCTACTAAAATCCTAAGATGCAAAATAAAGTATGCAATACAAAAAAAGAAACAGAATCTTCTATTTGGCAAAGACACAGCATATTTTAAAGGGCTTTTCAATTATGATTGATAAATATAGATTTTGTTTTTTAAAAAATGTATTCTGCTTTTTCAAATTAAAAGATATTTTCCCTGAATTTTCTTTGCTTTGCTTTCACCATGACGGATGCCATAAGCTAGGTGTGGAAGGGTGCAGAGTGGAGATAAACATTCCTAGAAGTGAGAAATTATTCAAGAGGCAGCAAGGGACGAATAGAACTGTTTCATTGGATAGGCAATTGGGTACTTCAGTGAAGGCAGAAGAGAGAAGCAGGGCCATGCCTTGCCCTGATACAGCTCTCCAGGGAGGCAAGATACACAAGTTGTGGATCCAATAAAAACTGCTAGGTGACTCTTCACCCAAGCCAAGTCATCTGTGGTTGTGAAAAGCACATTTTTCTAGATATTTTCTAGATATATCTGTGGTGAAAAGCTGTAATTTGTTTTTCAGTTGTTTCACCAAACAGAAGTTTCTGACTAGCAAAAGTCAGTCATTAAAATGCAAATGTTGATTTGAACATTTATACTACTGTATGTGCCTACATTTAGGAGTCTTTATTTTGTCCATTGTGTACCATAAATCATTGATCAGGTTAAATCATTTATCACGTCAAAAAATTCACAGCAAAAAGGCAAGGGGAGTTAGGAGGGGGAGAGGAATGGGAATGGGAAAGGTAAGAAAAAGTATCTCAGGTGCTTTGAGAAGCTACTTGCAATCCTCTGCTAGCACTGAGGTAATCTACATCTATATATAAATAAGAACATCCAAAATCCTATACTAGGCTGACAGTCCTGGCTTCCTTTACTCAGAATACTGTCTGGCTGATTCAGAACATATTTCTAGAAAAAAAACCCCAAACCAAACCACATGCTAGGGTTTTTTTCCCTCTTTCCCCATCAGTATGGAGGCACTGGTTGTCATCAAATTCAGAGATCCCAACATATTGAGATAAGTTATTGTTCTAGGAGTGTGCACACCAGTAGGGAGGTCAAACTTTGGTACACTGTAATTATACATACGTTAGCAAGAAGCAAAGACTGACAGAAGATGATGTCTAAAGCCAAAGAATTGGTGCTGAGAACTAATGTTTACACAATACTCATGTAGGGTGGGTTCCCCCCTCCCCTTTCCTTTTAGTTGAATAAAAACTAGCTTTAGTCTTGTCCCTGATAGAGAATGCTCATCCACAACTGGAAGACATTAGGTGTGCCCCTGAAGGACGTCCTCCAACAGTTCCATTTGAAAGAAATCCCACTGTGCTCCAACAATTTCCTTGATATGAACTGAATCTAAATGAGCAGGAACCATTGCAAAATTAATTGAAAAGCACATTTATGTTCCAAACTAAACACCATTGCAAACTCAACCTGTAAAATAGTTCTACTCACTTGCATTAAATAAAAGCTGTTTATTTACCAACATGAAAAATAATGTTACAGTGACTTAAATATTACAAAAAAGACAGAGACAAAATTGTCTGTTCCATGACATTTAATCTAACTAAAAATTCTAACTATTTCTTTGCAAATTTTTATTATTGTTTCTAGATATATAAGCAGTTCTTCATTGGTCTTAACACTGTTCACTGGTGTTCACATTATGAACTTCTGAAATCCAATCACACATGTAATGATATCTGGGATATAATCCAAAATTTCTATCCTAATAATTGTAATTACAATGAAAAAAAAATAGAGAAAGAGGATAGAGAGGAGAGAATAATAACTCTGGTATTTCCCCCACCCTCTGTCTCTCTAGATTGCTAGTCTTTCAGAGGCTGAATCTTTTTATATCTACAAACTGTAATTAGCACAACTGAGCCCTGATCTCAGGTCTCTACTTTCATAACATCAGCAGAAGCAGGCAAGCAAAAGACTTCTGTGGTACTACTCCTACACTTAAAGTTATGGATGTACTTAAGTGCTTTGCTGATTTTGACCTAGATGAGGAGCTGAGAGGGAACTTGCTACTTGAGGCATACAGTAGTTATTGAATGTCTGTAAATTCCACCTCATTGATCAGCATATTTCAAGTAGTCATATTATTTCATGACTTACTAATTGATATTCACCCTCCAGTGATGGAGAAAAAAGCTTAGATGCAGTTATGTTATTGTTGCTATTGTCAATTTTTACCAATTTTGCTATTTCATCTTCTATATTTTAGATAGCTACATTACAATGAAGGTTGGGTGGATCAAACATTTTGCTGATAGACTCTTTTAACTGCTTTCTCCAGCAACTGAATTTTCTTAAAGTTTAGTTAATTGGATATATATTTAACATGGCCAGCACTCAAACACTTCACTAATAGAGTTGCATGCTTTGCTGATCTTAACAGTTGAATGGTATATTTCATTTGTGTTCATTTGCATAATTTGCTGATTAAACTATGCGTTTGATCTGTTGACCTTTACACTGTACTTATCCCACGTTTACAGAGATGTAACCAATGTGCAGACTTTATTGAATGTAGCAGACATCTAGAGGCTTTTTTACCCCTTGAAAATTTCATTTAAAGCTATTAACATACTGTCTCATAGCTGTTTGTTGGTGTTCCTTCTCTTACTCTCTAAGGTTCACTAGATGGAAAATCAAAATAATCCACATAGATAATATCGATATTTATCATAGGCTATATCTAGTCCTGAAGTGAAGGATGCAAAAACACTGACCCTAAAATTGCCGAGGTAGTAAAATCAGCAAAACCAGATCCAATGAGGTAAGAGTGAACAGACATAGATTGCTATCTTGGGAGGGAGAATTGAGTAAAAACAGTCATGTGGCCAAGGCTTTTTGGGGGGTGCTCTTGAGCAGACTGGCATCTGATCAAAACAATCTGGAGCAAAAATATAAACCTGCTGTTCTCTCCATACCATGCATGTCTGACTCACTTCTATGAGCACTGGTTCCTGAAATGCTTCCCATAACACTGATGATGAGACTTCCTGGGGATGGTAGGAGCTGATTGAAGCATTCCTTATATTTTACTTGTTGATAACTAAGGAGAATTCACCTGAAAAGTAAGTCCTGGCAGAAAGCCCTACATTACTGCTCCCTCTCTCATCTTGGTCTCCATCTATCTGGGACCAAAATGCAAAAGAAAGGATGAAATTTTTGTCAAGAGCTATATCCAAACTGCTGTTTGTGTATCAGTCAGGGAGTGACTTTTTTGCAAAATAAATATGCCATCTTCAACACCCTTTTTTTACATTCTTTTCTCATATTCCTATAACCAAAGAAAGAAGCATTCAGAAGTTTCCATTTTCACAATGGGTAAAACCAATCCCTTTTTTTTTCCCCTGCTATTTGTCACTTATTAAGCAAGGAATCACTTCTTGATTCTGAAGGTCAAAATCACTCAGAAAACACTGAGCACGTGAGAACTCCCTGATATTTAAGAAGAACATCATGGACCACGTTCTTGGTACATCTAAAGGGCAATAGTCTGGACACAATCCTGTGCAACGTGCTTTTGGATGACCCTGTTTGGGCAGGGAAGTTGGACCAGATGATCCACTGTGGTCATCTTCAACCTTACCATTTCTGTGAGGGCAGTAAGTTATGTTCAAAGCATCTCAGAGCAACTCTTCAGGGATTTCATTGATTGCCTAAAGAGTAGATCATGGAGTTGGGTACAAGACAACTCTGTTTTGTTATCTTCGGAATGTCATCTGTCAACCTCATGACCAGTACTATCCTGCATCAAGTCACAAAATTAGTTCTTGTTCTGGGAGTTATAAATGCTAGGGAGATGCTAGAGGCTGGAAAGCCACAAACTATCTACCGCTAAGTGTAAGAATGAACTTTCTGTCAGTTATGGTGTGCATAATAACATCGTTGATGAGATTTATCCCTTTCGTCAGTCAGTTTGAATCATGACCTGTCACTTGACTGGTGAGAATTTGCTTTTCTGTTCAAGTGGAGAATTGACAGTATAAAATACAAGCTAATGCATCCTTCAGAGAATGAGGTGGACATTTGCAGATGAAAGCCATGATAAAGGTTTCAGTTTGTTCAGTTTGAGAATCTACTTTGGTTTTGCACAGCTGTATTCCATCTGAAAATAATGTTGTGTAGGGAACACTATAAACCGTGAAGCAGATACTACAAGCCCATATGAATATGACAAGCTAGCCTGTGGTAACCTTTTTGAGAATTTAGTAAAAGGGAACACGAAGGGCTTTGAGAGAGGAGCACACACTGTATCGGAGAAAACTTCAAGGAATTTATACTATAGCTGAAGCAGCATGACCAGGGAGAAAATGTGGTTGCTGATACGAATTCAGTCCCAGATGGGCAGCTGAAGGCTGGCCCAGTCAGTAGCAATCTGGATACCCAAGGGCTGTTAGCAAAAACCGTTATGTAACAGAAACAACTGGAATTAAAGCTGAAGAAACAGAATCAGAAGGTCGCTAAAAAATAAAAATACCTGGAAGTTGCTGAAATGGAGACCCAGAGGCAGGCAAAACTAACTAAAATGGAAAATGTGCTTGCACTGCTATGGAGGCAAGGCAGTGAACAGGATCCCAAGAGCCTCCACCAGCTGAAATCACCATCTTTGGTAAATTGCATCAACATGTAGAACAACTTTCATATCTAAGTAGTTTTTATGCCTACTGAAAGTCTGTACATTTGGCATAAGGCAGCAAAAGTCTGTAAGGTATCCTTTAACTGTCCAAGCAGGAGGGACAAAGACTATCTGTTCTCCCCACCCTATTTCCAGATGAACTTTTTATGTTACAACCTATTTAGGGAAAACTTTATTTAGCAAGTTCAGAAACACTCTGTTTCTTCATCACCAGTAATTATGAAACTTGCCAAAGCACAAGGGAAGGAGTTTTATGAAAATATCTATGCATTCTATACTTTGATGCGATAAAAGTGAAGAATCTATGGTCAGTGATGCATTACTGATTTTTTTCTTATGTAGTGTCACACTGTGATGAAAAATTATAGAAGTTTAAGAAACTCAGAAAACCTGAATAAATAAAAAGTCTGTCTTACCCATGAGCATTTAGAAACTAATTTTCAGCAGCAGAAAATGGGAAAAAATGGAAACTTCACTATGCATAAAGAAAGAGAAGAAAACTGAAACTAATCAGACACGAGCTTAGCTTTCATCTCCAAAGTTGTATAATACCCAGTATTTGTGTGGATCAGCAAAACTTCTGCACCCATAATGTCCTATGTTGGTAAAAGTGAATCTGAACCTCAGATTGTCCAGGGAAATGCACAACAGAAACCACAGTAAATTATAAGTATGCTTAAGGTGGAAGGAGCCAGATACTTCTTATCAAAGGAGACAGATGAAGTAGTAAGGGTTGCTGTGAAATAAATAGAAATGCCAGTACTGACAATTAGACAGCAAGAGGGTATGAAATGCTCCTGCAAAGAAAACTGATTTTGATCTATGTTGTGTAGTAAATTATGATGGTAATTGTGTGAATTTCATAAGCTACACTGGTAGAAATATTCAGACTTGGCATTTAGGATAAGGAGGAAAGAAGTTTGGGAAGAAATTAGAAAGAAAAAAAGGGCTTTATGAGCTTCATTCATTTAGTGAAACAGTAAGAAAAAGATTACATGATAAGTGACTGTCCCTGATACATCCAACCTTATAAAATTATTCTTCCTAATTGATTCCATAACTTTGGCTTAAACCACCTTAAAGAAATTCCTGTTTGAAACAAGCGTTTCTATAGGGGAACACCCACATGAGGGAAGTGGGATTGCCGGTGGTGATCCACTGATTTTATGTGCTGAGCACAGAGCTGAGCTAAAGCACACCTACACTCCACAGGTTGTCTTGGGCTATAGCAAAGTTATGACTAGTTTAAGAAAATTTTTTCCTAGTCTAATAGACAGAGTGATGTAAAGGACTGTGGTAGACTGTGATATATTTCAGAAGAGGAGAACAGTTCTCGTGGAGCTGAAAAAGATATACATAATCCATTCTTAAGTGTGATCAAAGCAGAGAAATTTTCACGCCTCTGGTTCCCTTTTGTATCTTTATACACTACACTCATATAACATTTACACTGATATTGCCTGAATGTGAATTGCAACATACAACAAACTATAAATATGTTTTCAATTTTAAGGTGTGGCAATTCTTAAAAAAGAAACCCTTAGATGACTGTCGTAGTGCACAGCATATCGATATTCCTAATTCGGAATTCCTGAACGGAAGTGGGAATTTTCTCCATTAATGGAATATTTGACACCATTGAAATATCCTGGATACATTAAATAAATCTAGAAGTCTTGTAAATTCTATACTTAAGATAGACCAGAAAGTCTTATGGTAGCCTGAATTACATACAAAATGCTTGTCAAAGTGCAGTACACTGACCAGCCTGCCTGAATCCATATGCCTCCTGAAATATTTATGACAAACGGATGCTCTGGTTTTGTATTTTCATTATAACTGAGCAAATTTGCTTGACTTACCTAAAACTTCTGGTTGTAATATTACGTATTATGGAAAAAACCCACAAAAACAAAACCCAAAAAAAGCCAGCCAACCAAACAAACCCAAACCAACCAACCAAGAAACGACAACAACAAAACCAACCAACCAAACAGCAAACAAATGAAAAACAAACCCACAAACAAAACAAACAAAAAAACCCAAATAAAAGCTAATTAGATCGTAGGTTTGTTGGGGTTTTTTTGTTTGTTTCCTCAAACTGATTATCAAAATACTGTAATCATTTTAATTAACACAGAGCATAGTGTGACTAACAATTTTATTGAAGATCAAGAATCAAACTGGATCACCAAAGTATGCAGCTGGATCCATAAAATATCTAATTGGAACATCAAAGTATGCAGTGTAACACAGAGGCAGTATTTGTACATTTTTAGGCACTAAAATCTGCACCTGAATCAATAAAATATTGTTTATCAGAAGAGAATATGAAAAGAACACATAATGAAAATGTACAAGTGAGTCATGAAGATGTTAAATGTGAACAGTAAAAAAGGTCAGTCATTATGTAAGCACTGTAAGTACTATAGAGTAAGCTGAGTAAAAAATACATGAAACCAAAACTAACAACATTTGTGAAAAAGAGTTTCAGAACACTATGCCAAGCAAAAACAAAGCCTAGCAGCATTTTAACTTTGAATAGCATTTCTTTGCTGAATATCTATGAAGTGTGGCTGCAATGATGCTTTTTGGATGTTGCTGCCATTATGTGAGTCATATGTAAGTCAGTCCAGCTTCACGGGACTCATGAGTTATACTAGCAAGGTGTTTATTTCAACTCTGCGTCTGGTCTTCCCAATGTAAGTCTGAGACATGTTTATGAAGTTTCACTTTCTACATCAGTTTGTATCAGATGAGACACAGATGTGCCAGAGTACTCCAACTGCTGTGCAGTGATGCAAAGCAATTACAAACCCAGCTTCACGTGACAAGTTTGTGGCTACTTTGGCATTCTGGAAGAGTACAGAGCAAGAAGAGTGTATCCATAAATGTAGACTCATGCCTCCTGCAGCTATGTCGTTTTGATTTAAAGCTGATTATCCATTCATGCTTTCAAATTTGCTGTGTATGTATAATATAATTTCCTTCTTTTATTGCTCACAGATCCTTTTTTTTTTCTTAATATGCACAATGAATATAAAGATTTCTTCAGTTCATAGGTAAAGAAAAATCATACAGACTTTACAGACTATACTTGTGTAGGAATAACTCTGGGAATGACTCAGTTAAAAGAATAACTCCATTAAAGTCAATAAATTACAGAAATGAAAATGTAATACAGTTACAGATCAGGTACATAAACATCAAAAGGGAAGTAAAAACATCTATCTACAAAACAGAAAAGGCACAGAATAAAGAGAGAAGTTCTGAATCTTTTGGAAATAGATTTACTGTAAATTAGTTGTATCTATGTGGTGGACCAAAATGTATATTTTAAAGCATATTTATTTATATTGGTTCTTATATCAGGGTGACTAGAAAATATAAGTTATATAAAAAACTTTACATTAATTGCAGTATTTCTGTCAGCTTGCTCTTTCTCTTAAAAAACTAGCAATTTTTGTCAAGCCCTGCAGAGTGACATTCTTGACTTTTATGATTTTCTTCTACTTTAAATTTAAAACAAATTAAGAAATTTGCGATCCAGAAATAATAAAGTGTTATTTTGCCACATTTTCAAAGTGAAAATTGTTGAAAAGAAATTCAAGGGGTGATATTATTATTATTATTATTAAACAATTTACATAAGAAACAGGCATGTTTGGGCATATATTTTAGAAATGTATAAAGTCTTAAAAAGAATGTACTTTTTGCCTTTTGATGTTTCTTTGGGATAACCATTAAAAGTCTTCTTCTGACTGTGTTACTATGCCTGAAAATTTTGTTCCGTTTTCCTCAGTTCTTTAGCATGTATATTTTGTCCACAAAGGGGTTTCATTGGTTCATGATTTCTGTGGAAAATAATCTGAAGTTCTTACTTGCTAGTGGCTGTAACTACCTCTAAGGCGTAACACACAGTGCCCTTTCAGAGAAATTTTTCTGTCACTTCCAAGGCTCCTAGGATAAATTATCCCCATTTATGGTGCAAAGGTATTCCTGTCTCTGTCCTCACCCTGTCTCTCTGAAGCTCTATTTGGATGGAACTTGAATGGAACTTTCACTAACTGTAGTTCCTAGAGGTATTGTCCATGACTCTGGTTTTATATTGACATTCTGTCAACAAACAAATATATTATATGAGGATGCATGACTTGTATTGATTAAATTTCACAAGTGTTTGAGCTTAGTTGTAAGGTACATCAGTTAGTGTGAGCTTCAGTCTTGTGCTTTTCACACCTTTCATAGTTATCAGCTATTTGCATGTTGTATATGTTATCACAAAATCACAGAATAGGTCAGGTTGGAAGGGACCACACTGGGTCATCTGGTCCAACCTCCCTGCTCAGGCAGGGTCATCCCAGAGCACATTGCACAGAATTGTGTCCAGACAGTTCTTGAATATCTCCAGTGAGGGAGATTCTACAACCTCTCTGGGTCACCTCTTCCAGTGCTCAGTCACTTGCACAGTAAGGAAGTTCTTCCTTATATTGAGGTGGAACTTCCTGCACATCAGTTTCTGCCCGTTGCCTCTTGTCATACTGCTGGGCACCACCAAGGAGATCCTGACTCCGTCCTCTTGACACCCTCCCTTCAGATACTTATACGTATGTATAAGTCCCCTCTCTGTCAATTATATTTTATAGTTGAAACTTAAGAAGACAGCTCCCAGTGCTGTGCCTGTTTAAATCAAGAATGTTACAAATTCTGTTTCACAAGCCTATATTCTTTTCATGTTTTTGCTTGTATGACAGCACTTCTCAGTGGTCACAATATTTGCATTACCAGACTTTGCTGGCTATCAAGCTGGCACAACATTTCCTTACCACCTGCTTCCCATTGCTATTTCTGTTATCCATCTCATTTTCTGTGCTTCTGCACTTACTTAATTTTTTCATGATATCATTATTACTTTTTTTCATTTTATTGGTATTATAACTTATATGTTTTATACCAGAACTTCTGTTAATCCACTCTTAATGTCTGCAGTAGCTCATGCACACCTGACAATTTTGTTGTTGTTGACTCCTGGACTTTTTTCAGTTACCTTTTACCTGCATTCTTTATATACATGAAGTTTTAACATTACTCTTTTGTCTCTTCTCCCATCTGACTCAGTATTACCTCAGATTATCAGAAAATTGCCTTTGCTCCACTTATGTCCGGAACTATCAGGGTTTCACATACATGTGTCTGCCTAGATGGTCCTTGTAACATAAAAAAAAAAAAAAAAGTTCTATGTTATGATATATTTTTAATGCTATGGAATTTTCCCCCCAAATAGGCTAAATAATGTGATTGGAAAATGGCGGTAACATGACACTTCAAAACACCTCAACAAAATCCTATTCCATGATGATTATCTAAAAGGTATCAAAATCTGAAGATGTATTGAATTGAAAGAAAATAAACCCTCAGAACTCATACTGTGATTTTCCCTGTTAATTAAGGCCCTTAGGCGTACCACAAATATTTATCTCTGGGTGTGACCAAAACCTGCCTGGCTCTAAGTATACCTAGACATAGCAGCATACATGAACTAGATATTCTTGTCTATTTGATAAAGTGCTACAGGTATGCTAGAAACCAAATAACTAATTACTCCACAAAAAATACAATTGCTTAAACAGGAAGATTTGAGTGGTTGTTCCAAGACGCCCTTTTAAGTCAAGATCAGAGCCTGTTCTACAAAGTAGGATGGACAAAAAAGATACAGAAAGCCTTCCTCAGACAAAGAACTTTGCACCACAAAGGCTTTTCCCCTTTGTCTGGAGATACTGACCTTGGTAGTATTATGACAATTAAGATTTATGCCAGCTTTTAGTTAGTGTGAAGAGGGCAGTATTCCTACATATAGGTGAAGACTAGGGACTATGAACTGGGGACTTCGGTCATAGCCTCCTATTCAAAATTTCCTATTACCGAGCTTGTAAGAATTACTCGGCCATTTTCTAAGGGCTTTTGTGAGTCACACAACTCTTTGCAGACATAATACAGAAAACTGAAGGCTTTAATTCACTAGCAAGTAAGACATATAAAGTTAAGGCACTGCAACAGCTTTAAAATTGATGAGGACAGAGAATAGAATTGAACTTTCAGTCCTGATTAAAAAGAAAATAGAAAAAAAGACAAGACAGGAATTTTATTTTGCATCTGAAGAAAACCTGCTTCGTAAAAGTAGTCTGCGGTTTTTTTTAAATACAAGTTTATGAACGAGAGAGAAAATTAAATTGTTGGAGAACTAAAAAGAGCCTAATTGGCATGTATGTCTAAAATCTCTCACTAAGAATTAAAAGATAGCAAAAAAAGAATAAAAAGACTGTCAATACCAGTAGCACTATCCGTACACTCACTGATAAACTTTCTAAGGGGACATTCAAATAATGTATGCATTTGAATAGGAGAGTGACTAAAACTAGGCCCTGGTCCAGTTATTACTGAAGCTGGTGGCAATATGACAGAAGTATAATTTCAGTATTTAAAGGCCACGTGTGTCAACTGTCTGCAGAATGACCAGATCTTTCTGTTATATTCTGCAATATTCTGTTTTATATATTTATATATATATATATTCTATTTCCCTACCTTAGCTCTGTAATATTCATTGAGACATAGCTTTATTGCATCAACAGATTATTTCTCAGTGCATTCACTCTTTTGTGCAAGAAAATAAGTATATAGATCACATCATGCTCTAACAGGAAACAAAATATTATATAGAAAAATATTCAAATAGTTCATGTTCCATAAAGAGAATGTTTTATAGCAAAGAAAGCACTCCTGAACAAATGTCTGCCCAGATATGCGTCTAAGTGATTTCACACATTTTTATAAGCCCAGTTCCTGATGTTTGTCAGCACTCAGCATACAACACCAAACAATAAAGCTTATCTGATAAAGAGGGAGCAATATGAAGTGCTACTGTTATTATTATTATTGTCATTCTTTGGTGGAAGACTGAATGAAGGCATTATGTGAAGGAGTCTGTCTGAATCAAAAATATTGTCCCTGTATTAACAAGGGCTGAATGCTAGCAATCGCTTACTTAGAGTTTAAAACAGAGACTAGAGAAGTGTAAATTAGCATATTGTATAAAAAGATTAATACAATATATGAAACATATAAAGGAGAAAACAAGAATACTAAAAATTATTACATTAATGAAGGAGGAGAAAGAACAAAGGCAGGGAAGTTTTAGTTAACCCATTAAAGGATCTGAATCTTTCCAAGTCAAGTTATGCTATTCAAATTAAATTGTGTTATATTAGTTTCATCTTTATGTTGTTCTATATCAGTACCTATGGTTCTATTTGTCTGGAATCTGCAAACACAAATTCTTACTTAAAGCAGGTTTACCTCATCAATTTATTCCTAAATCTGCTCAGAATGACTGATGTATTCCTGGGCATACTGTGTAGGATAATCCAGTGTTTCTCCAAAATCACAAGTTTCTTTCATGGAAAACTATTACAAACTCAGGCCCAAGACCAGAGAACATGAAACAAACAGAAGGCAGGTAAGACTTTTCAGGACAAGAGAATAAAACCCCATCCATCCCTTTCCTTAATAGTGTTATAGCCTTGTATGTATAAGCATTAGTACAGCTACATTCATCCCATTCATGTCTTAGAAGAAAAACTCTTTGGGTAAATGCGAAAATAAACAAATAAAAATAATAAGAAAGTAACATGGCATAGTACCTTTGTCAGAAAATAAGTTTATCCAAAACAGCAGTTACATAACTTCCCTGTAAGTGTTTTTTAGTAATCTTCTCTTCCACTAATAAAAATAAAAATGCCATTGCAAGCTTATTGAATAAACAATTGGCATTTCCTGTTCAATCCCATAGCTACCCAGGAGAGTTTCAACAGGGACAGAAATCTCTTTGAGAGAAAAGATGCAAATTTGAATATTAAAAATATATTAATATAGATTTAATATGTATGTATATCTAAATAGACATTAAAATATTTTCTTTTCAAAAATACATTGTTTCTGTTCCAAATGTCAAATAAAATCAATTCTGAATGCTTGCACTTTAAAAGTACTATATAGATACTGAGCATTTTAAATAATTGTAACTTAAAATGACTTGCTAAAACTAGTCATGAAAATGGATCTTAAAGAGAAGTGGAACAGAAAAACATGCTTAACAGCTAATTTCCCCTTTGTATTTTCACTTTTTTTTTTGCTTCATTTTTAGCCCTCTTTTCATTAAAGTTGAATCTTTTAATTCAACTGGGCTTAACTTTCCTGGTGTGCTGGTGTGAAATTTTCACACTAGAACAAGTTGGTGAGTCTTTAATATTAAAGTTCTTAGTCTTTAATACAAGTGCAGAAGAACACAGGTCTTCCTTTCACATGACTTGAAAGTCTCCTTAATGATCATTTAGTTCTAACCCCCCTGCCATGGGCAGGGACACCTTTCACTAGACCGTATTTCTCAGAGCCCCATCCATCCTGGCCTTGAACACCTCCAGGGATGGGGCATCCACAACTTCTCTGGGCAACATGTTCCAGTGCCTCACCACCCCCACAGTAAAGAATTTCTTCCTAATATCTAATTTAAATCATTCCCCCTTGTCCTGTCACTATATATCCTTGTAAAAAATCTTTCTCTATCTTTCTTGTAGGCTCTCTTCAGGTACTGGAAGGCTGAAATGAGGTCATCCCAAAGACTTTTCCCAGCTGAACAATTTCATTTCTCTCAGTCTTTCCTTGTAGGAGAAGTTCTCCATCCCTCTAATCTTCTTAGTGGCCCTTCTCTGGACTAGCTCCAAGAAGTCAATGTCTCTCCTGTGCTGAGTGCCCCAGAGCTGTATGAAGCACTTTAGGTGGGGTTTTCATGACGGTAGAGTAGAGGGACAGAATCACCTCCCTCAGCCTGCTGGCCTCACTGCCTTTGGTGCAGCCCAGGAAACAATTGGCTTTCTGGGCTGCAAACACACATTGCTGGCTCATGTCCGTTCTATGATTCTATGAAGATGTAATATATTTGTGGATGTGGGGCTGTTTTTGTGTGGTTTTTTTTTTCCTCTTCTTCCTGTTGTTAAATCTTTATTCTCCAGTTTTGACATCAAAATTATTTCCACAGAAGCTAATGATTATGTCACAAATATTATATCAAGTAGTGAATAAATAAGATGACATCTGTTAGCTTTGGGGACCATCTGTTAGGCTGGGGAATTATGGATGTGATGTTAAATTTAAATTATATTAATTGTAAGCACAATAGGATAGTGTAATAGGCAGTATAAGAGACTAGTATCTTTCTGATTTTTCTCATGAAAAGCAGGAAATGTGGCTGTAGTCAAGGGAATCGCTACAACAGAACGTAAGGGAGAGGTTATATTTGTGAAGCAAGGAAAAATAATTTTAGAAAAGAAGAAACAGAGAAACAGCTTTTGCATAATCATGGGTATTGGATTATGTTTATATTTTTAGATCCTCATTTAAGAAAGCATTTAAGCACATACTGGACTAGAAGTACACACTTAAATGTCAGGTAAATTACCAAAATATGAGAGAGATTTCAAGAAATTGAAACTTTGCAGCATAAACTTTTCCTTCAGAGACTCTTCATTTTCGGAGTCAGGCACTTTCACTTGTATTAGGTGTTTTGATGCCAGAATTATATAATAAGTAAATCTTATTATATGTAAACATAATGGACAGATTTAAGCATAATCTCAAAGTGGCAATTAGGACTGTTGGAGGTAGAATATACAAAGAAAATTCTGCTGCAAAGTCCGGTAATATATGAATGTGTGTATGACATAATATATATTATTATGTTTTATGTATATGTGTAACCTGTGTCTGAGCCTGAAGCACATCCATTCTGCACGCTTTGAACAGATGCAAATACTAAGTGCTCAGGCTGTCTTATGAAGCTGATTTTTTTCCTCTTCACAGAAGATTATCCAAATAGCAAAATGTCAGTTATTGAACAACCGTGATACTGGTTAGTTATGTGAAAGATGATTTAGTAGTTAGTATTCCTCTTCTGTCTGTTCCCTTGAAAGGCAATGGGTATTTACATTGAGTATTTTCACTGCCTCGACTTAAACTTTGCAAGAAATTTAAGATCCTGTATGGTTTTTGCAAACCATGTTTTACACAATGTCTCTCCTACCTCAAACAGGGTCTCATGTTTTCCCTCATACTTCTTTGCTGCTTCAGGCAATTCAAACCAGTTAAGTCCATTTTTATTCTCTCCAATTGCATTTTTCTCTGTATCCTCCTGCATAATAACTATAAATTTATGGCTTTACCTCATCTCTTCTCACTTAGATATCCCTTTACACATTTATTTCTACAGAATGCACTGAACTCTGTTGGCTCTTCCTTCCTGTTGAATTTAACAATGGTAAAAAAGCAGGAAAGACAGTATTTTTGAGAAAAGGAAGGTTAAAGTAAAAATAAAATAAAAAAACATCATCTCAGTCACTGTCTTGAATTCCATTTCATCCACGCATCCCTCAGTCATCCATTGTCAAATTCATTTGCAGATTCCTCAGAGCAGAAGAGCAGTTTTTCTCACCCTTTTAAAGCCATTCTAATACACTGAAAGTGCCCTGTAAATAATTATAAAATATATTGAGAATACAATATTTTTCTATGCATTAATATTGTAGTCAGAAGCTGGGATAAGATAAGATTCAACTCATATCCTAGTTTACTGAGACTTAGACTGGTCACTTAACTTTATTTGTTTCATTGTGATTGACTCAGGGAATGGACCTCATTTTTTAATTTTATTTTCATTTTGTTTTTACTTCTCAGATACTCTAACGAAAAACATCTGTATTAAAAGGTAATTGACAGGAAAGAAACCTGAACAGTTCCAACTGTGCTCTACTAGGTAATTTAATTTCTACCTAGATGAAACCTATCAAACAGATTTTTTTTTAAACAGATGACAGAATTCTTTATGGAAAAAAAAAAAGGAGAGATTTTGGTATGATTTTTACTTCTATTGAAAGCTTTGCAATAAATATTTGCATCTATATTTAGTTCTGATACAGAAACTTAAACAAAACTTACAAAAAGAAGCAATGCTTTATCTCTCATGTCTCAGAAACTTTGGATCATTCCTATAATCTACAAGTTTCCTCTTAATGGCAGCATTTCTGCATATCTCTCATTACTTTTTTTACTTAATTTGTTGTAGTGTATTAGATGCTATTGTTAACTAGGTACTCTAGTTTTAGAGTTACTTGAGATAATTCCCAATTTCCAAGGAAATTTTACAGTAACTGGAACAACAGAGAGTTTTGTAATTACTTTTGAATCTTCTTGGAAAACATCAGAAAGGAACAGAATCAAATAATTCTATGTGTTCTGAATTTTCAGAACATCCCACTTTTTAAAAACATCTTTCATACGACAACAACACCTTGTTCTTGGAAGTTCTGGCTGATCCCAAACCTATAATGAAATATTGCCAGTTTATACACAGTGACAGCAGTCCACAAGGATGAGGTATGAAGTAATACATGCCCGGGTCCTGCACTTTGGCCACAACAACCCCCTGCAGCGCTACAGGCTGGGGACAGAGTGGCTGGAGAGCAGCCAGGCAGAGAGGGACCTGGGGGTACTAATTGACAGGAAGCTCAACATGAGCCAGCAGTGTGCCCAGGTGGCCAAGAAGGCCAATGGTATCCTGTCCTGTATCAAAAATAGCGTGGTCAGCAGGACAAGGGAAGTGATCCTTCCCCTGTACTCTGCATTGGTGAGGCCACACCTGGAGTATTGTGTTCAGTTCTGGGCCCCTCAGTTCAGGAAAGATATTGAGGTGCTGGAGCAGGTCCAGAGAAGAGCAACAAGACTGGTGAAGGGACTGGAACATAAGACCTATGGGGAGAGGCTGAGGGAGCTGGGGTTGTTTAGTCTGGAGAAGAGGAGGCTTAGAGGTGACCTCATCACTCTCTATAATTACCTGAAGGGAAGTTATAGCCAGATGGGGATTGGTCTCTTCTCCCAGGCAGTTAGCAATAGGACAAGGGAGCACAGGCTTAAGCTCTGCCAGGGGAAATTTAGGCTGGATATTAGAAAGAAATTCTTTACAGAGAGAGTGGTCAGGCATTGGAATGGGCTGCCCAGGGAGGTGGTGGATTCACCGTCCCTGGAGGTTTTTAAAGTGAGATTGGACATGGCACTTAGTGCCATGATCTAGTAAACGGACTGGAGTTGGACCACGGGTTGGACTTGATGATCTCTGAGGTCTTTTCCAACCCAATCGATTCTATGATTCTATGCTTAATACTAATAATATTAGTAATACTACTACTAATAATATAACTAAACAATATACTTTCTAGCATCCTCGGTAACTAGTCTCCAGAACATCTTTACAGCTTTTACAATTAATGAAATTAATTGTAATTTCAGAGACAAAAGCAAACCAAATCAGAAAAAAATCTTCAGGCACCAGTATTATATGAACCATGATGAGAAGTCTCCAGGCTAGGATTAAAAAAAAAATTGACATAGATTAAAAATAATAGAAAGTATACTGCAAGTACTGCAGAAATGTAGAGAAGAATGAATGATAAATTATTCTAAATCACAATGGTACTCCTGGATACATTGTAAATCAGTCCTAGATTTTTAACTCTTAATCTATACAAAAAGAGGGTAAAACATACCACTGCTTTTAAGAATATGAGTTTATTTTTGATGGGACTTTTTTGTTAAGTGACACAATAACGATTAAGCTGTGTTGTCATTGACAAATGTATGTTTTATAGACAAAATGAAGACAGAGAATTTGGATAGCGGTTGCTAATACAAAAGCAGAAGACGTCTCTCAGTATTCCTGTTGTATCACATCACTATTGTTTCTTGACTCCTTAACGTTTTAGTGTTCACTGTGGTGAAACATTAAACTGCTGCATGTTTCTGATGTCCCACCAATGTTTTCCATTCTCCATAGGGGAACTTCAGTGACAACTGAGCTTCATGGAGCCTTCCTCTATTAAATTTCCATTTCTATTATAGTCCATACTCATAGCATAACTACAGGAAGTTATTGTGGGTTTCCCAAATATGATTCACTCCTGATCCACTGAAAAGGAGACTGTTCAAAGCTTGAATACAACTTGATATAAAGTGAGGAGAATAGAATTGTGCTTTTTGAGAGCAAAGAAGGTTTTTTTATTCTTCCATAGAGTTAACAATAGAAGAATAATTTTTCCTTTATCAAATATGAAAAGTGAATGTACTCTCTGGTTCTAACTCCCTGAAAGAGTAGGACTGAGAATTCGCTCGTTGTTTCATAAATGAGTTTCACTCAGATTGCCATTAGTTCTTCATTGTAAAAAGGATTTCAAAATTCTTTCAGGCCTGGTTTCAGCTTCCATCTGCTGCAAGATATCACCCTTTTCTCAAAAGAAATCTAGAAGATTTTTTGAAATTAAATAGCCAAAAAAGATTAAGACCACGTTTAAGTGTAACTATGCAAAGGGCGAATGTTTACACAGAGAGAGAGAGAGAGAGAAGACTCACAAGAAAAGAAGAAAGAAAAGGGAAAGCCTAGTCTTTAATGATGTGTTTGGGAGGACACAGATTCTTTTTTGCCATAAGTCTAAATGGTAAAAGATACATAATGAAGTCCATGAATCAGGGATGGATTCGGCAGTTTTAATTTGTTGTGACTGAAAAGTGACAATTAGAAATTTAGGCATAAAATGAGGAAGGGGTCATTTTCATATTATATACAGCCATCACATTTCTGGCCTTTTAAAACATTTGTAATAGTGTTTGAAATAATAACAAATTCCAAGGGTTCCCATCCTCATGTGGCATTATGTGAGACAAGTGTATAAAACCAGTTTGAAATGGAAAATGTTCAATCTAATTTTTTCCCCAGGGTTTCTTCACTGTTTGATTAGAGAATGGCTGCATTTGAACATATTACCATTCTGTCAGCAGCACTCACAGACTTGTACTTTCTCTGCATGATAAATGAAGTTTACACAGCTTATGTTGTGTGAGAACAGAGTCTAGTGATTCAGTGATGCACATGTGATTTGTAAGTGTCTGATTTGGTTAATCATTAAACACCATGTAGTCTTAAAGTTTCAGGAATTCTGTGTAAATATAGAAACTGGGTGGAAATGATCCTGGGGTAGTGTACATCACCCCATACCAAGGAATTAAGGAAAACATACCAGCTTCTACCATGAATGATCTGACTGGCAGAGTTTTTTCCCAGTTATAGGTGTTAAAGAATTGTATTTAAAATTAATCTTGTGTTGAAACAAGTTCATTTGTTGACATGGTACATACATTCCCCTTACAATGTTGCTTGGCAAGCAGTACATATGCAAAATATGTACAAATTAAATGATTGCTATGTTCTGGGGATTTTTTTACATAAACTGTTCAACCATTCTAGAAGTTGATGCATCAGTTTAATGATATTTACAGAAGGTCTACATCAGTGTGAAGGAATCTGGAAAGGTCTTCTCAGGTTTTTTTAGGGGAGTATAAGAGATGACTTGTTCACAATTTAAAAATGCCTGGAAAAAAAAGAAGATAGTCCTGATAACAGAAGACTTTTCCACTCTCCAGGTTAGAAACACAATCAGTCAACAACTGAACACTGACATTAAAAATGTTTACACGAAAATTGTCATGCCGGATTGTAGTAAAAAGTTAGAGCAGACTGTACATTCTCCATTTCATCTAACATTTCAAAGTTGAATGTTTCTAAACATTTTCATTTGACTCAAAGTAACCATGGCTTGACAGCTTCAGGTCTTTTGGTTTAGGAAAAATTCCAGACTGGACGATCCCAATAGTCCATCATAGTATTAAAATACATAGATACAAGCAGCTGGGGAAAAAAAAAATAAGAGAGGGAAAATCCTCATGCTTGAGATCATGAGTTAGACTTAACTACAGTAGGCAGTAGGAACAACTTTGGAGTGATAGATCACCCCTAGGTGGTCTGCAGCACTTTTCCATGGTGTTGCTCACAGGCAGAGCCAAAAGACTTGACTAAACTAATAATAACTTTTTCCATAACTGTAGAGCACTGGCACCCAGACTGCAGTCACAGAGCTCCAATCTGCCTATAACCTACAGGCCATAGACCCAGTGATTCAGTGCCCTTCACTTTATGGAAATACGCATTTATTTACTGAGGGAATAAAACCATGTAGTTTGCTCTATCTGTATGTTTATCTTAATATGAAATCTACCCTCAGGCAAATATTCTGAGTTTCCAAATACCATCTTCAGCTATATAAATATCTCTTACATAGAAAATCATCAGTGTTTTCAGGCAGTTAATGTCACAGATAAGTGTAATAGGTCACACTGACAGGAAACTTACTCAAGGTGTTCTGTTTCTTGGGTGCAAGACATGACTGCATATCACTGATGTACTCATCCTGTGAATAATCTACTACAAATAAAATCTACAGATTTTTTAATTCCTTTCCCATTAACCTGAAGGATTAGGAATCCTAAAACAGTTATAAAAATAACCTAAAGAAATGTGCCATACGTGAGTTGTATCTTTCCTTCTTAATCCAAGACTAACATTCTTCTTTCCAGACAAATTACTGTTTTTTTTCGTTTTGTTCTGTTTTTCCTCTATGTCAGTCAGAAAAGCAGGATCATGGTTAAAAGCAAAATGGATATTTCTTTTTCAGAACACCTTTAAATATAATTGAACATAGCAAAAATATATGCATTCACAAATTATTTTATTTCATGCTCTTGTTTGTATTTAATCATGAATTGGTTTTTACATGTTTCTGAAATATTTTATGATATAGTTGTCAACTCACATCTGTTAACCTTCTCTCAGGTTCTCTGCGGGTCTAAAAAAGCCCAGTTTGAGCACCATAACTGTTCTATATCAGTTTAGTTTGCACCTTTTTCTGCTAAGGAAAAGTACTGAGCTGGCTTCAGAGTCTGCATGTTTCATATGACAGGGTGATTATACACAGCAAAGGATCTTCAGATTAAGGAAAGAAAAGAAAAAAATTAACATCTTAAATGAAAACAATCGAGCTGTCAACATTACCTTCATTAAAAGAAATATACTAAATGGAATGAAACATTCATTATCTGTACAGGAGTCCTATAGGACAGCTTGCTGTTCTCAGTCAGCTGGAAATTTCCCTTATCCCCAAATCACTGTGTTCTTGTCCTCCATATGCTCTTTTGTATTTTCTCTCCATCACATTTTTTCTACATATCTTCATAAACTTTTATATCCTTCCTTCCCTTTCTCTTTTCTTCTCTTATTTTCATGCTTCCTGTGCACCTTTCACCTGCCGCTTCGTCCCTCGCCTGTCGCTACAGGTCTTTGCAAACGCGAGTATAGCCTTCAAGCCTTCACAGCGGATTTTTTAGGTGAGGCACAGTGTGCGCAGAACTGTTCCCACCCTTTACTCCTAAGGTTCATCTGCCAGGGCCTAGCAAGCTTGGACGGTGGCAGCGAAGCCCTTAGGGCCTTGTTAAACAGGTATAGAAGTAAGTATACATTTTTATCATTTTATTGCTGACTTAGCTCCATAGTTTTAAACTGATAGATTGTTTCGATCATAAATAAGAAAAAAGTATTCATATTGCTTAGGGAAGAATTTGTTCTCCTACAGGATGGATCAGCAACTCATAGTAACTTTAATGTATTGCTCAGTGTAATAGGAAGAGGCTGCATGTGCCGAATATTTTATTTAAATGTATTGATCTTTTGACATAGAGTTAGAAAAAAAAAAGAAATTCTAGGAGATCTGATGCAAAAACCATTGAATTATATTTTAAAGTAGTTTTGCATATATCAACTGGCAACACTAAAACAAAATTATTTACAAATATATTAAATGCTTGAGCTACTCATTTATCATATAAGTGTCAGACAAGACTTATAAGTCTCTTTCCTACATTGTGATGAAGATCACAGAAAGGCAGACTTTCAAATTACTTTCTCTCTCCCTAAAATACTGCAGTGAAATTGTTAAATGAACACGTCAAGAATACTATATGGTTTTCAGTGGCATACACTTCCCATAAGTGATCCTTTCACATGAAATGCAGACTACCAGATGCTTAAGGTGTAACTGGGCAAGTCTGTCCCAGGCTGTCGCCGTTCTATCTACTGATTTGCCTGTTTGCCAAGATGAGGCAGAAAGTAGTTTGGCTGTGTCTTTTAAACCTTCCAAAAGGTAAAGAAGTTCTGTGTTCAGAACTTAATGGGTTCTATAAATAGCTGTGGGACATAGCAGCTGGTGAAATCATTACTGCAAGGAAATAAGGTCTCCTTTCTGCCTCATCCAATTAAACATTTTGTTGCGGAACCTAAAACCTAGGGTACATTGCCTTGTGGTCTCTGTTCACCAGAATCTTACACCAACCAGTGGACAACAGAGATGATCTTCCTGAGAAATATTATGTTCCTAAGGAAAGAGAATATGCATAAAGAATATCCTAGAAGCCACATGTATGCATCTGGATGACAGTGACTAGATGTTGCTGCTGGGTTTTGTGTAATCTCTAAATCGTTGTATACTGAATCGAAATTCCCTGGACAAACTAGGACACCACCAGCAAGTGAAAAAGAGATAACAAGTCTCTTTTGATTCTAAGCAAATGTTTCAGAATTAAAAGTTTCATAAGCTTCTTAAAAACACAACTCCTCTAGACTATGAAGTTCCACCTTTGCCTGGAAAAGGTAGTTCTTATATTGTACATTGTTTATGTCAACTTCTTAAACATTTTTTGCTTGAAGTTGCAAGTCATCACACTTATCCTCTACAGAGCATTGATTCTCTTATGTAGGAGATTATGCACATTTTTTTTTTTGTAGTTGGATCATGAAAAGAGTAAAATACTAGTGCTTGCTTTTGCTCATGAATCACCTCTTCAAGAAAACTGAGCAGAGAAAAAAAGATAAACAACAAAAGTCAAACATTCCTATAGGAACTGTCCATTCTATATAAATTCAGGAATGGCCATTACTCTTCCTTCTCGGAACCCTCTTTTCTCCTCTGCCTTGTCCACTGAATGGGCATCATGAGTCTGTTCAACAGCACAGAGAATATACACGGAATTGTAAGAACTGTGAATGGAAAGTCCAGAATGTGAAGTGAAAGCTTGACTGAATGAATTAGTCAGAATTTTCTAATTAATATCAGTAGGTATGCAGGACAACTCTATCTTAAAAGAGATAAGAATTAAATGAAGAATAAAAAAAAAAAAAAGGAGAGAGAAAAATAATAATATGACTGGTTTGTCAACAACAGCTCTAATAACATCAATACAGAAAAGAGACTAAAAGAAGAATTACAGAGAAGTTATGATTGAGAACTTCTTAGCTATTTATCACGTTTTTTATTTAGTGTTGTTGTATTTCTGGCTGGTTGGGTATGCATTTATGACTGATGAATTTAGCATATCAACTGTTTTCACAGTGTATTTATAAAATACTTCTAATGGCTTATAATGGAATATTTTGCTTTCTGATAAAAAGAATAATCCATCAACACAACAGGCAGAATGGAAATGGAAGAAAACATTTGTTCAGAAAGCTTTTAAATTACGTTGTTTGTTCACGTTAGCATTTTTTTTTTTCCTATTGCTATGTCTACTCTTCTTCCACAAGGACCACATCAAGCAATTACATAGAAAAAAACCCAGCAACATTACCTTACAGTTCACATGTTACCAGGGGAACCAGCAGGGGATGATTTGCAAAAGTGATGTTTGCTGAGTTGATGTAACAACAACTGAAGACCACAACTGCTGCATTTAGAACACAATAAGCTGAACTGTAGTAAAGTACAGAGAGGAAACGGAGGGGTAGGCACTGATCTCTTATCCCTGCTGACCAGTGACACGACTTTTCATCCAGAGAGTGGTTAGGCACTAGAACAGTCTCCCCAGGGAAGTGGTCACAGCAGCAAGCCTGACAGAGTTCAAGAAGTGTTGGACAATACTCTCAGGCACATGGTGTGACTCTGGAGGATGGTCCTGTGCTGGGCTAGGAGCTGGACTTCAATTATCCTTGTGGGTTCCTTCCAACTCGGGATAGTCTATGATTCTATTATTCTATGAAAGATGCAAAAAAAGTGTGTTGTCAACAACCCAATTAAGGCAACCCAGATTAGAAACCTTTTGCCTTTCTCTGCTTCAACTACCCAGTGTTAAGATGGGGTAATGCAGACAGGTATTTTACATCTATAGTGTGAAAATACATACAATATTGTCTGAGACACATTTGGTTACCATATTGGCTGGCACTATAATTCTCCATGGAATAGTTAATAATACAGTGTCCAGGACAAGTTCTAACATAGAATTTGAAAACTGTGATAATTAACAGAATGCAGAATAGCCTCTCACCTATGTGTATCCATTGATTCAGAAGGCAGGAGATGAGGGCAAATGATCTGAGGACAGTTTTTGCATGTACTCAACTTCACAGAATCACAGAATATGCTCAGCTGGAAGGAACCTACAAGGATCAATAAGTCCAACTCCTAGCCCTGCACAGGACCATTCGCAAGAGTCACACCATGTGCCAGAGAGTATTGTCCAAACTCTCCTTAAACTCTGTCAGGCTTGGTGCTGTTACCACTTCCCTGGGGAGCCTGTTCCAGTGCCCAGCCAGGCTCTGGAGGAAGAATCTCTTTCTAATATGCAACCTAAATGTCCCCTGACACAATTTCAGACCATTCTCTCGAGTCTGTCGCTGGTCACCACAGAGAAGAGATCAGTGCCTGACTCTCCTCTTCCCCTCATGAGGAAGCTGTAGACTGCAGTGAGGTCTCCCCTTAGTCAAATAACCTCAGTTGCTCCTCATACAGCTTCCCCTCAAGGCCCTTCACCATCTTCATTGCCCTCCTTTGGACCCTCTCTAAGAGCTTAATATCTTTCTTATATTGCAGTGCCCNTCTCTAAGAGCTTAATATCTTTCTTATATTGCAGTGCCCAAAACTGCACACAATATTCAAGGTGAGGCCACACCAGTGCAGAGCAGAGTGGGACAATCCCCTCCTTCAACCGGCTGGTGATGTTTTTCCTGATGCCCCCCAGGACAGGGTTGGTCCTCCTGGCTGCCAGGGCACTGCTGACTCATATTCAACTTGTGATCAGGACTCCCAGGTCCCTTTCCATAGCACTGCCTTCCAGCATCTCATTCCCCAGTTTGTTTGTACATCCAGAAGTTTCCTGAATGAATTTAACTCCAAAAAAATTTTGCAGTAACTAATGTAACAATAACAAAAATAGAATGAGCAGAAACAGATTCAAAAAAACCCCAGAGAACCCCTAGATAATAGTGTATGTCCAGTAGTAAGTCAAACTACAGTCACCGGAAATAACCGTGAACTCCACAGAATTTTCTATACATAATTCTAAGAGCAAAGTAAAATAGAGTCCAAAATTTAGCTCTTTAAAATACCAGTAATGCACTATTTTTGGGAAAGCCTTTGTTGTGAGACTCTCCTCACCAGCGAAAAGAGAGTGATACTCACTTTGGTACAGGTCTGTGTATTTCTTATGTACTAAAGTAGTGTGGGAGTGAAAATTTAAAATTAAATATGTACAACAGCCCAGCCATGGTTACTTGGCCTATGAAAATTCTAGAACAAAACTAGAACAGTTTCTTTTTTTCAAGCAGGTGAAGGTAAATGGGCCAGATAAGTCATGGATATTTTTGACTTGCAATTGTAGAATATTTTTTCTGAACAAGATTCAAATATTTACCCATGGATTCCCATGAATATTAAGATATCATGCCATCATTACATAAAATTGATTAATATTTCACTCTTAAAGAACTATGGAAACATTAATTAATATCAGTGAATATGTGTGGTATTATTATACATATGCCCCATGGCAGAGTATCTGCCTTTTGTAATTCTGTTTGGAAGTGGTCTGCCCTGTGGACAGATATGACCATGAAATTCAATGCCTGCAGCCCATTTGCTGACCTTCAGCAAGCTCTGACTTTTTTATGTTGCAATATTATTTTGTTTTATTATTTTACCCGAAGAGAGCACTCTATGATCAGCAAAGAGATGCTTTTATCATAATAATTGTTCCCATATTCATAAATATTCAGATTTTCAGTCTCCCAGGAACACTGTTCACTATTTCTTGGTATTGACAAAAAGCAATGAAATAGTTTCAATGAGAGCTCAATAAACAGAAGCTGATAGTCCAGTTATGCCAGCAGCATAAGATGATTTTTTTTGTGCTTGTTTAATTCTGTAAAATTCTAGGCTTGTAGTCTACAAATCTTTCACATTAGGTGTAGCTCTATTTAACTGAAGAGGAAGATTTGAAGAGTGTCGGGCTTGAATTTGCAAAATTTGGAGGAATGCATTTTCTTTATTCTTATTAGCAGTTTCTGGTAGAGTTGACCTGTGATTAAAAGTGTTGAGGACCAAGGAATAAGTCAATACTTTAAAAAAAGAAAAAACCAATGGCAGGCTGAAGCCTGACACCAATATAAAACTGGAATAATGTCATTAAATTTAATGGATTAAAACAGGTACTTAGAAACAACCTGTCCAAAGTGTCTTAGAAGGGACAAGAGAAATTTAAAGAACTTTCAAAATCATCTCCATAGAGGACGTGAATATAGAAATGGTTTTATGATACAGTGAATTTAGCAAGTTGTCATGAAGTCATAAGCCTTCAATTCGTATGGTATTAGAATAAGCTATGTATATTTTTTGTAAACATATTTGCAGGGGAATGAGAATGTCTGAAACACAACAGTAACTATGACTTTGATAATCTCCTGCAGACACCAAATTATATATTTTTATGTTATCTTCATTCTTTTTACATGAGTTTCACACAAATACTAAGAAGAAAACCAACCAAAAGCTTAAACAGAATATTCAAGTTACTTATAATATATAGAGAGATATATAGATATATATATATATGTAATTTTATTGAGGGTTTTTTATGATTTTATTTATGAGGATACTCCTTTGCCAAGTGCTAGTGAAAAGAAAAATTCTTAAATTTCAGCATTTTAGATCATGTAGTCACTTGAGTATCAGGACGCTGCCTAAAGTAAGAATATTATGCTTATCTCTACTCTAATTTAAGATATTTGCGTAGCTGAAAAATTTTAGACCAGGATAAATGTACAAAATACCTGTCTCAAACACACAGTCTTGACAAACAAAATTTTGGAAATTGGTAAAGTGAAAAGACTTATCACACTACAAATAATTGGAATCTTCAATATCATATTTCTGAATGTTATTATACGTAATACTTTTCCTGCATTAAAAATTGTGTGAGAAGGATTATAAGGTTTAAAATTTTAAGACTGTAAGCATCTTAAGTATCTGAAGAAAAGGATTTGTGCCCTCTAAATTTTATATTTGTCAGCTATGAACAAGTAATCAATAATTAACAAAACTAAAAAATTTGCTTGAGCACTAAGAATAAATCTTGTACTGACTAGTCCAATGGTGGTCCGATCAGTAGTTCCCAGGGTCCTCCTTTTTACCCATTTTTGAAAAAATAGTTGTAATGTTTTCTCTTTTTTCACTGGGGACTTTGCCTGACTGACATGACTTTTTAAATATGATGGGGAGTGGCTTGGCAATTACATCAGCCAATTCCCTTGGGAGCCTGAGATGCATCTCATCAGATCCCATGGGTTTACATGGGTTCAGGTTCCTCAGATGCTCTTGAACTCTATCCTCTCTTGCAATGGGTGGGTCTTCATTCCCTCAGTCTCCGCTTTGAGATTTGAGGACTTCAGAGGTGTGGGAAGAGCAACCACCAGTGAAAACTGAGGCAAAAAATATTGCTGACTACTTTAAACTTCTCTTCAGTTGTCACCAGATCTGATCCCATTAATCAAGAGGGGAGAGGGGTGTACAATTCGTGCTGCCCTTCTTTTCTGATTAATGTACACATAGAAGTCCTTCTTTTTGTCCTTCACATCCCTTCCTAAATTTAGCTTCAGTTGTGCCTTGTCTTTCCTGATCCCATACCTACTCCCAAGCAATATGCCTATATTCTTCTGAGGAGGCATGCCACTGCTTTCAGTTCCTGCTCATTTCCCTCCTGTGTTTCAGTTTGACCAGGATGTCCCTATGCAGCCAAATACTCAGTATTCGCTTTTGAAAGTGTTTCTCTTGACTGTCTCACACATCGTGTCTTAGTCAGCACCAGGTTAATCTCAGACCACATGAAACTCATTCCTCCTGGGTGAAAGTGCAAAGAAACAGTGAGTGGCAGGAGGGCACACAATTCCTACCTACTGATGTGCATTCAGCCTGCGGAAGAGACTACCTTCAGTCTGAAGTAACACCACCCTCCCCCAACATTCACAGCATCAAATTCAAGTTCTTCCCAGCAGCTTCTTCACTCTTCAGCTTCTGCCCCTTAGCACCAGTGTTGTAATGTGAGCATCCCTTACAAAATCCTTAGTGGTGAACTTGCCTTTTGTTGGCTTTGTGTTTGCTTCTGTCTCTTCCTTCCCAAGTTCACAATATTCATTTTTGTTGTATTGTGAATTGACTCAGGAAATTATTTCTGACCACAATAACGCAAAAGTAATTAAAACAATAGTATAACATTACTTCTATTTATTGTCTCTCCTGCAGATGCTAGAGAGCATCTACACGCCGGATGCTAGAGACCCTGTAACCAGCAATCTCCTTTATAAGGCATAAGGCTCAATATATCTGGGATATGGACAAGACACTTACTCATATTTTGGATATTGCCAAATAATTATAATAAAAGAACAAGGTGTATAAAATATAGACTAGAGGAAAAAAAAAAGAAGGAAAAAAAGAAGATTAGAAAACATCATTATAATCTGCATTTTATAGAGGGGACACTGAGGCACAGAGATGATAGGAATAGTAACCCAAAGGACACAGATCATTCACACACACATACATAGGGTTTTTAAAGGAACAGATTTACAGTATTGTGTATTCCCTAGCAACAGAAACATGTAAAACAGGAAAGAAAGTTGTTCTCTCAGTATAGGTCTCTGTTGGGTTAATAAGCTCTCTTAAAACCTTGGATTTCCTTATATCCTTGCACCATCATAGTGACAGTGACAGGACTATATCATCATACTACATAAACAGAATTAGATGGTTAAATTTTGTCTATTAAATTCCATTTCTGTAGCTTCAAGTTGATAGTATTACCATCTTTGCAACTGGTCTCCTGAATAATAATTGCAGGAAAAACATTACAAAAACAAATGTGCCTACAAAAAGCCCCAAATTACTGACAAGGTAAACCTTGGTTATTACTACTCCTCCCTGTTTCTCAGACATAAAAAAAAATTAACTGCTAAAACTGACAGATTAAATAGTTTATCGAAAGTCTACTAAAATACTAGACCCTTTTTTTAAGATTTCATTTTTAGTTATATAAAAGCAAGAAAAAAGAAATTTGTGGAGGAAATATACTTTAAATATAGAGAGATATATATATGTGGTTTTTAGACAAAATGGGGTTTTTTGCAGAAATTCTGAATTAATTTAAACATTTCCATTAAGAACATTGGTTACAGAAAAAAAGAAATTATATTTAAAAATTCTTATTGAAATCAGAGAAAGAGAAATCCAGAGCAGACCGTATGTGTTTGTTACAAATATATATTTTGTTAGAGGATATACTTGAAAGCTTGCATTGATTATATTTTAATATAATACCTAAGCAAAATATCGTAGGGAAAACTGAAAGAGTTATTTCCTTATGTTACTCTGTCTATCATCCTTCCAGTCAGGGTGCTGGTCCAGCATGAGAGAAGTGCAGAGTGAATGAGGGTGAGAACTTCAGTCTTTGCCAACTCAGATTAAAATTCATCAGTTTTGAGCTGTGCAGGACATATTGTGGGTTCTACTGGGGAGGAAGGAAAGGAAGTCTCTTCTTTGAGGGAAGGATATGGGATCATTTACAAATGCTTCCACCAAACACAAGAAAAGCAGAAACTCACTGAAGAATATCAGAAAAAAAATATTGCTTTCAATATTTTTAGGGATCTGTTAATCTCTTCCTCTCACTTTTTCCATCTACTCAAAGTTGGAGGTTGTAAACTGTGGTTTAGCCCCAACCTTTCAAATAGCATCTGGAAATGAATAAATTAAAGCAGTCCATCTCTTGCTACTGAGAGTGGCAAGGGCATATTTGAAAAAAGTAAACAGGAGAATAACAAGCATCAGACCTGCAACAATCTTGACAGCATACTAAAACTCTGATAGGCAGCCTGTGCAGAGGGGAGAGTACAAAGACAGTTACAAATGGCAAGGTGCACATTTATGAATACCAATAAATTTCGCCTTCTGGTCTATCACGTCTTTAAGGCACTGTTTTTCAAATAACCGTTTCAGAAGCAGCTTTATAATTGCTTTCACTTTAAATACCTAAATTAAATATACATATATAAAGTAGGAACATTTGTCTTGCACTTTTTTAGAAACATGGCACTTTTAAAAGTAGCATTGCTGATTTATAAGCGATATGACTGATTTTAAGTCGTATCTGTGATTTATAAGTCAGGACTTCATATACTCTGGGTATTAAGATCTATTTTGTGAAACTCAGTTTATTTGTTAAAAAAAGACTGATTTACTAGGCAGATTTATTAATCATGGATTGGAAATATAAGCCAAAGTCTTGGTTCAAGTATTATAAATTAGATGCTTAAATCAAATTCCAATTTATACATAATAGGATTGTTTCTAGAGATGTGCAAATAGAAATATATTCAATCCCACTACTACCTGAAGATAATGATCCTGTTATCACAATTGATTTGGTTATTCACACTGATGAAAAAAATCCTATCATTAATCAGATGGATACAATTCAGAAAATATTCCATATCAAAGAGTGAGACAGAAAGAAATACTGACTTTCAGGCAAGAAATGAGTAGACTAACCTGAAATATTGTAATACACAGATTTTTTAACTCCTTTTTCAGAGTTTTCAAGTTGCTGAGTCCATGTCCTATTGGGATTGTTGTTACCACTCCAGCAAGAGACAGCTTTCATTTGCTGTCATTTGTCTCTTTCTTATTCTGAAAGATAATACAGAAGTGATATTAAATTTCCCCTTTCCAACTTGCACTCCTAATAATTATTCACTTTCTTTTGGAAAGTTTTATACATGTCATACTGAAAAATGCCAAGCATCTGAAGGAAAGACATATCAAGTGTTTGAAAAGTGCAAACTGCAATGACCAAGATGGTGTGTATTTGAAGATTTTACTTTTTAGTTAAACTCCTCTATCTGAAGCAAATTAATAAAATTCCAGAATTACTTTTCTGCCTCAATATGCACAGCCATAGCTTGAAGTGTTATGTTTAGATAAGCTGAAAGCAATACAGCTGAAAGGTACATTTTCCAATCAGCTTCCTGAATAATCCACTCCAAACAAAATAATATATGTAATTGACACATGAAACTACCACACCAATTTGTCCAAAACACTCTCAGCTGGTCTTTTTATTCTTTAGCAGTGTCTTGCTATGTAAACCACGCTCTCTTACTTCTTGTTAATTTCACTAGTTCTGAAGGTATGTTGCTTTCAAGAAAAAAGAAAAATAAAAAAAACTTCCATCCTTGAGCTTGACAGAGGAAGCCTTGAGATATTTCTGTGAGCTTGTTCTATACCCCCTGCATATAGTTTCTTTCTCACCAGCCACATGGTTCATAAAATCTTGTTGGCCTACTTATATCCAGACTAAACAGAAATCTACGATCAGAGTGAAGGCTGTGCGTCATGTGCCAAAATCAGAGATAAAAAATTCCTAAAATATTGGGAATCAGACTGCTTTTTATTTTGCTTTGTAGGCAGACTTGATATACAGAAGGATAAAATGCCTTCTGTTGTGACACATTCCTCAGTACTTTTACCTGTGTAAAAGAAAAAAACATAATAGGTAATGTCTGGATATTTTGAGCGGCATAGCAGTGTCCTTCTCAATCCATCCTCTCTCAAGATGTCCTCAGTGGAACATACTTTCCTTTAATGTTTCTCTAGGTTCTTTCTCCTTTCTCTGCAGAAATCCTGACACATCTGTTTGACAACCCCACCTCCAGCTGAGAGGAAGGTAGTGATGGATTGCAGAATCCTGTTCGACATTCTGTTAGTTTTGGCATTGCCTTCCTCTTCACATTTACAGTACAGTAACTGCAGGTTACTTTTGTTCCACCATTTCATGGTCTTGTAGTATAAACCAAAACTGGACTACTTTGGTTTGACTTGAACTAGCAGTTCAAGTAAGGCTCTTGAATAATTTTTGGAGACGATCTGTTGAAGTGCACTGAAACCTAAGGAGCAGCTTATATAGGGGCATAGATGTGAGCATGCCCCCTTTGGAAGTCCAGAATTTGTGTGGCAAGTACCTACTTAAGACGTAAGGCAAAACTTAGTCAGACTTATTTTGTGAAACACATTATGAATGTTTTCAGGAACAGTTGCCTCTGACACCTGCAAAATGAAAACGGAATTGCTTTTGAAAGAGGACTTCGCAATGTGGGACAGCAATTCAGTTCAAGCTATTCAGCTTTCTACTGACTGTAAATAAAAAGTCCTTGTACAAGAACTGCCTCAAATATCAGGTTTCTCCATAAGTTCCAGCTGTAAACTCCAGTACAAAATAAACTCTCATAATCCTTCAGCTTTTAATAGCTCATTTTTTCAAATGCACAGTTCTTTATTTAAAATTTTCTTAAAACTGGTGATATGTGGAGATATGGTGTTGACTTCCTGAGTGATTGTGAAGAGATAGAACATTTTGCCTGACTGATGCAGAGTTCTGAACCTGAGCAGTTTGACAGTCCTCTCAGCAGTAAGATTCAGAAAATAGAGAAAGTGAAGAAAGCAAGAGTAAATGAGATGAAGAGTGAATTAATGAAAGAAAAACAGTAGGAAAGGAGAACATAATATGATCTTTTCCCTGTTTATATAAATGAGGAATTATTCTTTAGCCACATCAAGGCATGTAAAGTCAAAAAAGTAAGCACTATTTTGCAATGATGGCAGTAGGCATACAGAACCCATTAAAGGGGAAAAAAATCACTCCATTTTTCCTCTACAGGTTAGGCAAATATTGAACTTTATTGTGGTTTAGCAAAGGGAAAAATTAACTCCGTCTCAGACAGACCCAATACACTATACATATCTCTACAAATGAACCAGTCACTAAGCTTTAGCAGTTAATTACTGGGATTGGTTTAATTGTAGTAGTCATGAGAAAGCATAAAACAGATTTCTCCTGTCAGAGCAAGGTCCACAAAGCCTGCCACACTGTTCATGAAGAAAGGCATGCCCTCTATTCTTATGGGACTGTAAGAGAATAAGGGCAACAGGAGAGGAGATTGCTATCAAGAAGAGAACATCCAAGTTCTTAACAGAGGTAGCCCTACTCTTCACTGAATGTATTCATGCTGTCACTTTTCCTCGTGTATTGACATACAAGAAAGTCACTATTGGAAAGACCTGGAGTTCCAGGTGTGCTTAAAAACAATAATGTAGGAGACAGCATTTTTGTAGTAGAGACATTTCCTCTTTTATCTCTGAAACCTTTAACTTTGTCACCATTTTAGTTGAAAGGAGCAATGAGTTTGAGGTTCTAGTTGTCATGCCATTAACTTTCTATATTACTGCATGAGATATATTTTAATATAAGAAGCAGAGAGAGACTTTATTGGATTTATCATGAGTAAAAACACAAGATAAAATAAATATTAAAACAAACACAGAAACCAGACAACTAGGGAATGTGATGTAAATACCTGGCAAGACCAATAAGGTAAATCCCAGAGAAGAAAAATATAAGAAAGGAAAATGAAGAGAAATTCTGGTGGAAGAACACAGTAACAGAAAAATGATATAAGTGTGTAAGGTAAAAACTGTGGAGAAGAAATCAAAATAACAGAAGACTAGTAAGGTAAAAGGAAAATAATAAGCACACCAAGTGGATATAATAAAGTTAGGCACACCAAGTGGATATAATAAAACAAATCACTAAAGTAAGACAAATATTACACTAAAAGAAATGGAAAACTATGACAGCTGCTGGGAATAAAGGAGAAACTTGAAATAAGACGTGTATATTGCAATTGTAGAAAACAGATTACTACACGAGGCTTAATGTAGGCAGTGAGAACAAAAGTAGAAACATATTTTGAATTAGATAAATGAAGCTGTGAGAGCTTTGACTGATAGACATTTGATTATACAAGTGAGACGATATCCAAACTTTCGACCAAAAGAAATGTTTCAAGAGCAGCTTGAGCTTTCTTCAAGTTAGCTCAATGTTTTCTAAACTGTGATACAGTGTGAATATAACAACAAAAAAAGAGAATTTGCTTATTTGTAAGATTAGAAAGGGAATAAAACAAAGCATGTGTGATCTGAAGTGTTTACTGAATTATTCTTCTCTGTGCTGAGTATGACTCCCACACAGGACTCATAAATACCTACCCTGCTATTGCAGTGGGTTATTTATTTTACGTTACTGTCCAAAGGGGACCGTAAGGTCAAAGCTCTTATTGCTCCACAGACTATTTACAGGCTTCTGAACGTGTGGGTGGTGAGAGGAGTCCCAAAAGCACTGGCAGACTGGCTGGGCACTCAAGCCAGTGGTAAAGGAGCTTAATAAAACAGGAAAAGTGTATAACCACAGTAAGGATACATCCTATGCAAGATAGCAGTTGTACAATTTAATGGTGCCAAGATTCCTAAAATTCATGCTGTATTCTGATCAGATTTAGGGTATTTTCAAATCCTTCCATGTTTCTAGGGACCTAACAAAAGGAAATAGCCACAAACAATCAAATGTGGGCAATCACAGCAGTCTTAGCAGAGTTCTTGGAGCTCACTCAGCTGAGCCTGATCCTTCTCAGTGGGAGAAAAAGCCAAGAACAAGATCTTTCCTGCAGTCAAGTAGTTTGCCCAAAACATATGCAGTCTTCCTCCTAGCAAGGACTAATCTTTTTCCAAACCTTCCAGGAGAAAGTCAGTTTTAAAGTGACAAAAGGGAAGGACATAATACTTTAAACTATCATAGCTAGCAGGAATGGCTTTCACAATTGGAGGCTAAGGAAAGATCAAAGTATGACTTAATGCTTCCTCCCCTTTCTCCCCTATGAGCTCCCAAATACAATTGTACAGCAAGCTGCCTGCCAATTGTGCTTGCAATGAATACATTCAATAGAATTGTCTGGTTCACTAATTTTTTGTGTCTTATTTGTCTAATCCAGTGGATAACAAATTCAAACTTGTTCTATACTGTCATCGCATAACATGGCGGAATGTAATGTTGAATAACTGCTGGAGACAGACCTTATGGGTGCTGAAGGTGAAAATGAGTCTGCACACACAGAGTTGGATTTTGGGAGTTGTCCACTGACACTTTCCAGCGTTCTCCTTTTATTCATATTCTCTTGTAAACATCACCTGGTGTTTCTCTTTTAGTCAACTGAAATTCCCAGGAACGTCCCAAACCAGTGCCCTGATCCCACACATTCATACTCACATCATGTGGTGACTGTGTTCAGCCACCAGAGAAAAAACACATGCTTATCATGTAAGCTGTTTAAAGTGGTTTTCCACTTTGAGAAACAACATTCTCTCTCTCAAAGCACTTAACCAAGGTCGATCCTCCCTTTTGATTCCGATTAACTAAATGCAGGTGCAGAGTAACTCAGCTTGTTCCCACAAGACCTGACTCTCAAAAAACTCCTAACAGATCTCAAAGCTGCTTTTTTTTTTTGTCCAGGGATTTTTTTTCATGACCTGAGTTCTTCCCAGTTTCAGTCTGTTTTTCACAGAATCACAGAATATGCTGAGTTGGAAGGGACCTACAAGAATCATTGAATCCAACCCTTAGCCCTGCACAGGACCATCCCCAAGAGTCACACCATGTTCCTGAGAGTATGATCCAAATGCTTCTTAAACTCTGTCAGGCTTGGTGTTGTGACCACTTCCCTGGGGAGCCTGTTCCAGTGCCTAACCACCCTCTGGGTGAAGAAGACTTTTCTAATATCCAACCTAAGCCTCCCCTGACACAACTTCAGGCCATTCCATCAGGTTCTTTCATTCTGTTTTTCATTTAAACGGTCTTACAAATAATCAAAGGTCTGGTTGCCTCTCTCAATATATGTTGCTTCATATCATTGCTGCTCAAACAGCTGGGGCCAAGACTGCAGGCCCAAAGTGTCAAAAGCTATCCTGCATTGTAGTACCTGGGGCACCTCATCACACAGAGTAAGAGCAGATCCAAGCCAGCTTTGACCCAGAATGAGTCAGGAGGTACACAGACAAAGTATCTTTTACAGGTACAACAAACACAATATCTTTTGTTTTCTTTACATACACGTGTTGTTGTGTTCAGCTTGCCCTCTTCCTCCTCTTCCTGCTTGTTGTGAAAATATTTCAAAAGTGTAGCAGTTGAGGCACTTACCTAAAATGCAAAATTTGATACATTTAAGTATCTTCTTCCTCTGCTTTGTAGCAAGGTCTTAACTTTGACTCTCATTTCATGCATTAATGTAACGACTATCAGGTAATCTTCATTTCCCATCCACCCTACTGTAGGATATACACATACACACCCCCTCCCACCGCATAAACTCAGGAAGAGTATGTTCTTTGCCTTAGCTTGGGTAAGCTTACCTGCAAACACAAGTCCATGTATCATCTCTGTATTAATATCTTATTAATATTTTCATATATATATATACATATTTCCTCAAGTCTTGTGCATCTCACTGGAATCATCTTACTGAATTTTAGTTATCTGCGAAGTAGGAATGTATATCTTAGTGCATAACTTCAAAGTCTTCTTTACAAACCAATGAAGACAAATAGACATTTCGAGTGTTTAATTTATCTCTCTTTTGACATCTATCTGCACAGTGAATATATACTCACTAGTTCAGATTTTGACAAGACATATGGTTTTGTGTTTTTTGTTCATTTCATCCAAACTAAACAAACTCACTTGCATCTTCTGCTTTATAGCTCCAGTTGTGAGCCTGCACACAGTGTGCCAGATTTTTTTTTCCCCTTTTTTTTTCCCCTCTTGGGTATGCATCATATTTTGTCTGTCAAAGCTGTATGCAGTCCAACCCATAACTTGGAATCGCTGTTAAATTATCCCTTTTTTTTGGGTTACCATATGCAGGCAAAGTCTAGATCTTAGCAAGTGAACCTATCAGGTAGTTTGGTAATACACTAAGTAGTCGTCTGGTTTTCATTGCTAATATGAAGACATGTAGTCAAAGAAATTATTCCTAGTGATAATTTTCTTTTACTATGGATTTTTCATAAAGAGAGAAGTGGCTTTTGATATAAACGAATGTAATTGAAAACCCAGTTGGGCTGCTACTCAGCCAAGATAGTTTACTTTTGATGTCCTAAAAAAGGAAAAGATACATAAAAGTCAAAAAAGAAACATTTTAGCTGTGCAACAGCACATGAATTGAATGAATACAGTAAAAACTAAATGAGAATCCCTATCAAGAATTTTCTATATCCACTTTTAATGTCATTAATAATTTATGCTCTAATACAGAATTTTGACTAAACTTATTGTTGTGATATCTAGGCAACTTTCACTTCTTATGGACTTCCTTATTTAAATCTTTTATGTGAAGTCTACTGCAATAGAAATGAAATTGTGTTTTGTCATGAAATAAAAATAATATAGTAATCACATATATTGCTCTTGTTCCCACTGGAAGGAACACCAAGATTAAGCTCAAAAATCATGTTTGCCTTCACTTCCCCTTCCCTTTCCCCCTTCCTTTCTCCTGTCTTTCCTGTCCTCATGCCTGGAGGACATCTTGGCAGCCAACTAGACTTAATGCATACACAAAACTCAGCTGTTTTCTTTCCCTTTCAAGCCAACCCTCCTTCCCATTCCCTACCAATGTTGACAACACCATCCCCCTTCTGGTCACTCAGACTCTTAACCTGGGATTCATCTTCAACTTTTTCTTCTTCCACAGCTCACAGATTCTAATCCTTTTTTATACTGTTTATGTTTTTGTATAATGTCTCGGGTGCTTGGCCTTTCCTTTTCTGTTGACTCCTTGAGCCTTCACTCTTGTCTTAACTGCTGAAAAATCTTCTGCTCTGCTACTGAACATGAGCCAGCAGTGTGCCCAGGTGGCCAAGAAAGTGCTCCAGAACCCATAGCAAGAGTTTTCCCTGCAGCCTATGTTGGAGACCAGGGTAAGGCAGGCTGTCCACTTGCAGCACTTGGGGGTCCATGATGGAAGAGATATCCACCTGCAGCCCATGGAGGACCTCACACTGGAGTAGATGGATAAGCCCTGAAAGAAGATGTGATGCCATGGAAAGCCATTCTAGAGCAGGCTTCTGGCAGGACCTTTGGCCCCATGGAGAGAGGAGCCCAACTGGAGCAGATTTGCTGGCAGGACTTGTGACCCCACGCAGGACCCATGCTGGAGCAGTTTACTCCTGAAGGACAGCACCCCAAAGAAGGGGCAGACATAGGAGTAATTAGTGAACTGCAGCCCATGGAAAGGACTCACATTGGAGAAATTCCTAGAGTACTGCCTTGTGTGGAAGGAATCCCACACTGGAGCAGGGGAATAGTGTAAGGAGTCCTTCCTCTGAGGAGAAAAGCAGAGGCAACGTGTGATGAACTGACCACGGCTCACATTCCCCATCCCTCTGCACCACTGTGGGAAAGAGCTAGAGGAAATAGTTGATGAAGTTGAGCCTGGGAAGAAGGGAGGGGTGGGGTGGGGAAAGTGTTCTAAGATTTAGGTTTTTATTTCTCATTACCCTACTCTGATTTGATTGGTAGTAAATTAAATTAATTTCCCCAAGTTGAGTCAATTTTGCCTCTGGTGGCAATTGGTGAGTCATTTCTCTGTGTCCTTACTTTGTTCCACAAGCCTTTCTTTATCCTTTCCTCTGTCCAGCTGGAGGAAGGGAATCATGGAGAAGCTTTGGTGAGCACCTGGCATGCAGCCAGGGTCAACACACCACACCTCCATTGTTAGAATTAGCATAGTGTATTTCATTTCAGCATCGTCTCCTTTTTTTTTTTTTTTTTTTTAATCTAGAGAAAGTTCAAGTAACTTTATAGAAGATTTTGAAGGCTTCTAGAAAAAGCTTGGGTTTGGATATTTCTTAAGTTTCATCACATGTTATGTCCTTTGAATAAATCCATTGAAAGATAGAATGTTAAGGTAATAATACAATACATGAGACATTCAGAAATGACTTTAAGAAAAAGCTTCAGAATAACATGCACACTTTCTCTTTCTGTTTCTATTTGTATACATACTGTATTTTCACTCCGTGGGCACTTGAAAGTATTCAAAACCAATTGCCTAACTAACCCTAGGTCTTTGGTGGTGTCAATGAATATACTAATGCAAAGCAGGCTTGACCTACAATCGATCAATCTGATTGGCAAATCACATTTAAATAATCATTATTTGGATATCAATCATGAAATATTCGTAAAGAAATAGTAATGAGGAATAGTATTAGTATTTAGAAAATCAACATTTATTTGCAGCACTTATTTGCTTTGTAGCCATAGAAATTATTCCAGTGCATTCCTAAGTGTACTTGAATGGACTGGAGATAAATAAGCTACAAATATGGAGCAGAATGTAATGTTTGCTGCTGTAAGAAAACTATAGGTATTGGTTAATAAACAGTCCCAAAACATGAAAACAAATCCCTAAAGTTACTGGAGACAATTCTATTCTTGCTATATACAGATTGTGCTGTAAATTAGACATTCTTCCTATCATAAGACATAAGGAAAAAGCTGTTAAAACAATGTTATATGAGTAATAATCTATGAAACCACATGGAGGAAGACAAAAAAGTCAATATACTCCACTTAGGGAAAGAGAAATCCAAAACATACAGTGTTATCTCCGAGTGAATTTAGACTTGAAAATAGAAAAGGTTTTGCTATTTGAATAGTGATATTTTAGAAGAGGATGGGTGAGAAAACCTAAATTTAAGATTGAGCTTTTGAAGTATATGGAAGTCATTAAATATACCTATGGGAGACAGGAGTGAAAACTAATAATCATTTTGTCCTACTCAAATATTACTGTATTCCTACATAACGTTGCTAAACTAAACGTCAGTCTCCTGTTGATACGGGACCTGAGTTTCATGGGAGCCCTAAAAATATCCTCTCTGAGAAGACTGCTGTTTTGCTTTGTCTCCTTAGCTTGAGGGGTCTGTCTTCCCTGTTTCTGTGGGGTGGAGAATCACCAGTCTTATGTCATGGTGTTAATCTGACAGTTGCAGATGATCATGAACTCTGATTCAGTATCAGCAGTACCACTGCTTTTCTAAGGGCTTGGTCAGTTGTGACCATAACAAACACAATGAGAAAGAATTCTCCTATGTTTGAGGTGCCAAATTCATTATAGACACTACTATAGCCTATTATTCTGATAGCAATATCATTTACTCTGTGTCCAATTCAATAATTAATCACCTTAATTAAAACAGGTTTATTCTGAAGACTGAACATTGTGATGAACTTTATTGGATCCCCTCAGTACTGAGAGAAGCTGCGATGGTCCAGTTTCCCACTATGCCATTGGTAGTTAAGGAAAGAACAGTCTCTGTCTTATATTCTTGTAGGATTCCATCTTATATTCTTGGATCTACCAAGCTGATGGGGGAAATCAATACTATTCTTTGCCTTTGTTTTTTGTATAATTATATTCTGTATTTTCTTCTCTTTATTGCAGTAAAAACAGAGTATTAGAGAAACTTTTAGTGTCACATGTGTGTTGGTAAGCTTAATTAATATGATTTTATATTTCTTCATTAAAGAGGGTGTAGAAATATAAATTATTAAATATTACATCACACTTGAAAGGCAGTCACTTACTTCTTTTAAATGTATACTTATGCTTTATGTCATACATAAGCACTTAAAATGACTTTGCCAAGTGTTGAAAAGCATGCAAAAATAACTGCTCAATGCTTGGAACTGATTAAAAAAACCTGGTAAATATAAGTTGAAATGTTTTATCAGACACAAAAAGCAAATTCAATAGACTCACCTCTGCCCCTAATAGCAATAAAGAAGAAAGAAGCCACTGTAGCTGTTCCCAGAATAATAAAAATTGCAAATGTATATCCTTTAGGAAGTTTCTCATTTGGAACTGTAGGTATTCATATGAATATATACTTACAAGTAAACATGCATCAAATTTACTGAAAAATCCTCTTTTACTCTGGACTTTGTTAAGAAAGGCGTATATATCAAATACCGTTTTACTCCTTCTGCAGAGACCATAGCTTGGAGCAAAGTCATAAAAAAGAAACTCAAACCCACTTTTTTAATGCAGAAAGACAGTAGAACTGAATATTCTAATCTCTACTTTTACAGAAAGTGAAAACGCAGCTTAAGATAACTTCAGAAATTATAATAGTGTTTGAGATACAGAGGGTAAGTGGTAGAAATACTTCCTGTTAGAGGCAAAAAATGTGTAGTGTACCAGGACAATGGACTCCGCAAACTTAGTCATCTCTGAAGTCCAAAGTCTTTAACTATGATTTCTACAATATGTTTATGTCTCTAATATTTTCTCTGTGTTCCATTTATAGAAAAAAAAGATATTTTTGAATATGATTTATCTGCCATTTTTTTTCTTATGCGAAAAAAACCTCATCCACACACCCACGAAGAAGCTCAGAGAAAGACAATGACAGCTGGAGGATGAAAAATAGTCCCACCCAGTTATACCACAGGAGCCATCAGCCATCAGAGGCCCACCTCTACAAATACAGAGGACCATAATGACATGTGACAAAAACAGGTGGAGGGAACCCAAATTATGGGCTGAGGAGAAGGCGTATTCTGACCAGGTCCATCCAGGGCTGTTCCAGGATAACCTCAGTCCCAGTGTCCAGACATCAAACCCATCAAGATAAGTCATCAGGGGCAACTCTCCAGAGCACCTGTTCAAAGGGGCTTACTGATCTCTGCTGTATGGGACATTAAGGGATGTACGGAGAAAGCATTTCACAATAACAGAACACATGATGGGAAGGAACCAGGAAAAAGAGAGGTCTAGGTGAATTTGGAAATACAAAGGGTGGGAAAATGGATAAGGTTATAGAAAGGGCTAGTCATGGAAAGCCAGTTTCTGCCAGATGCACTTGTGGGGCCATGCGCTGGGCCTGATCAGCACAGTCTGTCTTATCTCCGCATTAAACTCAATTTCTCACTCTTTCCCTGTGTGTATGTGTGTGTGTGTGTGTGTGTGTGTGTGTGTGTGTGTGTGTGACCTGGGTGCAGTGAGTACTGACCACCTGCTACAGAGCTCCATCTGCCTGTGTCTGCATGTGTCACTGAGGAGGTCTGCATCAGCACCTGGGGCAGTGGCCTTGAGAACTCTGAGGTGCATAAACCTACATACTTCTGGGGGAAGATTTCTCTTTTTTTCCAGGGGCTTTTTTGGTGTTGGTTTTATTTTGATTTGTTTTGAAGAGCTTGTTTAGTAGTAGTTTTTATCTGCCATTTAGATATTTCCACCACAGAAGTGGAAAAGACTATGAATAAATTCATTTGAGATTTAATGAAAATAAAAATTATCTGGTTCTGCTTCTGAGCTGCCTGTGACAGAAGAATGTACAGAAATCTTAAAATCTGGAAAAAACCCAGCACCTTAGAGCTTACTGAAGAGAATACCGCACAGGTCACAACTGGTAGATTGTCTATCTCATACTGTTCGGAGTGTCAACTCTTTGGTAGCAATTTTTTTCCAGTGATGTTAGTACTAGTCAAGTGATCTTCATAATAACTTATCAGACCTGAATACAATTTAATCATGAAAGAAGTTTCACAATATATGGCCAGCACTGTGGCTTGCAAAGTATTTTTATGTAGTTGTCGTGGTTTAGGAATGGTATTCCCCAATTTGGTGTTCCCATCAAAACACCCCACACCACACACCTCTCATGCACTTCCTCCTCTCCTCCTCCTGCAGCGAGATGGAGAGGAGAATTGGAGTCACAAAAAGGATACAGTTCACGGGTTGAGATAAGAAGAATTTACTAGAAACGGTAACTAAATAAGAAAATGAACAAAAAAACTAATAACAGAGATTACAAGATAGACAAACAAATCATATGCGATTGCTCACCATGCAGAACCCAACACTACCCCACTGCACACTCTGGCAGAATGAAAGGACCCAAGGGAATGGTCTGAAGTTGTGTCAGAGGAGGTTTAGGTTGGGTGTTAGAAAAAGATTCTTCACCCAGAGGGGGTTTGGGCACTGGTACAGGCTCCCTAGAGAAGTGGACACAGCACTAAACCTGACACAAGAAGTGTTTGGATGATACTTTTGGGCACATATTGTGACTCTTGGGAATGGTCCTCTGGAGGGCCAGGGGTTGGACTTGATGATTCTTATGGGTCCCTTCCAACTTGGTGTATTCTGTAATTCTGTAATTCTGTGACCTACATCTTGTTGCTCAGAGCCCTACGCAACCTGACCTTGAAAGTTTCTAGTGTTGAGGCATCTACATATACCTCATATATGATAGATAGATATACATATATATACACACATATACACATACCTGGTCAACCTGTTCCAGTATTTCACCACCCTCACTGTAAAATATTTCTTATATATATATATAGTCCAAATATATCCTGTTTTATTTTAAAATCATTACTCCTAGTCCTATAACAACAGGCCCTCATAAAATTCGTCCCCATCTTTCATATAGGCTCCCTTCAAGTACTGAAAGACTGCTGTACAGTCTCTCTGGAACCTTCTCTTCTCCAGGCTTAAAAACCCCAACTTTCTCAGCCTTTCCTCATGGGGGAGGTGCTCTAACCCTTTGATCATCTTTGTGGTCCTCATCTGGACCTGCTACAACAGGTCCATGTCTTTCCTGTGCTAGGGAGCCCAGAGCTGGATGTATTACTCCAGGTTGGGGCTCATGAGAGTGGAGTAGAGGGGAAGAATCACCTCCCTCAACCTACTGTCCATGGTTGCTTTTTGGTGCAGGATACGACTGGCTTTCTGAGTTGTGGGCACACAGTGCCAGCTTGAGTCCAGCTTTTTATCCAGGAGTGTCCCTAACTCCTCAGCAGAGCTTCTCTCAATCTGGTAATCCCCCAGCCTGTATTTGTGACTGATCTCCAGATGGATTTCTAGCCACTGATCACCATCTTTTCTGTTGTATCCGATCTTCTACTACCTTCCACCTTTGTTAAGTCCTTCTGTTCTATGTTCAAAATTTGGAGCTCCGTAAGTAACCAACTGTTAACAGGACTCCAGATAAACACTTAAATGTCACCATTATCAAAATTATTATTAGCATTAACATGATCACATTTATTAATGGTGTTCTATTTAAAATACATCCGTAGAAGGGCAGTAAATCATCTATAGAAACACGAAATATGAAGTGCCTTTTGGAAAAAGCTTAGTAATATCTTTAATCCAGCCCTGACAGAGACGATCAGGGATTATGTGTGCTAATCACAGCGTGTCTCTGAGTTGAGCTGTCCTTATCAGTGATTTCAGGAAACAATACTTACCTTTTACTTGTTAGGCACAGATCTCATAAGAAATCATTCATTAGTCACTGGAAAGTGATTTGACATTCATGAATTAAAATTATGAAGTGATTAAGGAAAAAAAACCCTTGGTCATGGATGTAGTTAAACAGTGCAGAATATAGAAGCAGCTTTTCCCTTGTTTTGGAGTACCTTAAATTCTGCCAACTGGTTTAAATATATATTTACAAAACGCAGTTCTCACTCTGTCTCATTTCTAAGCAGTGCTGCTTTATGTGCTTGTCCAATTGACTTAGGAGGACAGCAAGGCAATGTCACAGCAAAACCTTTCAATGTTTTGGTCTGGTAAAAAACAATTGTAAGTGACGCTGTATCAGGTGAAGACAGAAGCCAAAGGAAACTGAGTTTTCTCTGTCTTTAGAGGGATGCAATACTCTGAATCAGATTAGAACCATGACTTGAGTGCAGCAATTGACATTTGGAAGCATAAGAATGGTTTGGATGGTGCTGCGGTGAGAACCCTCAGAAGTCAGATGTCAAAGTGAAAAGATCAGCATTCACAGATGCATAGCTTTCTGATCTTTGCAAATTAGTAATTTACAAATATAGGTCAGACTTGTAAAAGAAAGAGCTTTCTCCTTCCTTCTGAGTCAATCTCATAGAAAGAACAGTTTAAGCATAATGCTATTCTGTTTGTTAAGACATGTATTATTTATCAGTAATAAATTAGGAATTTTAAACTCAGCTACATTTACAACTCTTCAGTACCAGTCACACTTAACACATGTATCTGGAGAAAATTATATTTATAAAATCAGTTTTAATAATGTTGCTGCAAGAGTAAGGACAGGGTGTAACAACTGAAATGAATTAAAAATGCTCATGTATTATTAATACTGAATATATAATGCCTATCAAGAAAGGAACTGCAATAGTTTAGTAAGACACTAGTCTATGGATATTGATGTGTCAATAAATCTCAAGTGATCGGTATATTCATTCATGCCTCATGAAAGATTTACTGCTGTTTAATTCCGAGCAATATGAGACACCTATCTGGAAAAAGAGGCAAACTTTTAATAATATCTTTTCATTTGTTTATTTTTATTATACTGTATACAGAAATACTTTTGTAGGAAAGGGTTCGTTGCTCGTACTGAAATGTCGTTCATAGTTTATTAAAGATTTATTGCTGTTTCATCCCAGAGGAACACTTGCATGATATGCATTATAGAATTCTAAAGAGTGTGAAATAACAAAAAAGAATAACCCTATTCATTAATATGCTATTGTATGAATTTATATTAGGACACTAACTATAGGAAATGGCATTTATCCACTAAAAATGGGATAAATGCTTTTTATATTTTCTTAAATTTTCTGGGGAATTTCATTGCTAAGTATTGGTGAGCCTGGCACTACTGACTGAAGATGCATGATGCCTATTTATTCTGGATAGAGCACGAAAGCAGCAGGGTGGTTAATGCCACACAAGAAAATTTGGTTTGTCTGTAGTCCTCCAACATAACTGCATGGATGACATTCATAGGAAAATTGTCAGTATGTAGGAGAAGAAAGGGTAAAACTAGGAAAGAGGAGATCTAAGTTAATTTGATTCATTTTGTGAAAATTTGCAAATGCTGAACTGCAACTGAAAGAGAAGATTCTGATACAGTGCACTAATAGAAATTAAGGTGTCCAAATCTGCAGCTTGTGTTCATGGGCTTTCAGGATGCGGTAGTGTGACACAAAGCTTTTTCTGGGTTCTGAAAAGAAAGGCTGTAAGTGGTAAAGCTGTGAAATGAGAGGCTCTTATACTAAAATGTGCTTTTCATAGTTTATTATATATAACAGGTAGTTTTGTAAATATCTGCAAAGTGAGCATAAAATGCTGACATTCTGCTGTGGTTATATTTTAAATCTACTTTTCATTAAGTTTTTAAACACAAAAAATATCTGTACCTGGTATGAATTAGGAAAAAATCAGACTACTAGTGTTTCACTGCATATTTTATTAAACATGCCAGCTAAAGTTCTTCCCTGCTTGCTGTTGCCTTATTTGAATGTCTGCCTATGCAGAAGGATATGCAGTATTTCTGTATGTGTAAGATCCAAAGGAAGAATTAATATATCCCTAGATACCTTTTTGACTGTGCGAAAACTTAGTGTCCTTCAATGACAACAAATAATGTTTGCCCTTCACTTTCTTTTTGTAACCCATTTTAGCTATGAACCTTTGTAGGTTTATGCAGATTTAATGCTTCTCAGCTATCACATATTAATTTCCAAAACAGTTAGCAATTCAGTCTTCTAGCAGATCTCAGTATATTCTGAAGACTCAAGCTTAAAAAAAAAAAAAGCATAGAATTCTAAGCATCAAAAGTTAAGACTGAAAAAAGCAATTTTACACAGTTTAGCAGTCTATAAAAATACGAGTAAGCAGATATCGTAAATCACTAGTAGAATACTGAAACTTTTTAGAACATAATGTAACTAGGCTAAAAAGTACCGCAGATACAACTCCTAGCAAATCTTTCAAAACAACCTCAATTAATCTTAATTTTTACTGTAACATTTATCAGAATTAACGCACGAAAGATTATATATGTGAGCTATTTATATGATAATGAAATTGTATAAAATCTGCACTGTGCACGAATCAAGCATTTATATTTGCTTCTTTTCTTACTGTGTTTATTTTGCAATATCGTAATTTATTTTCATATGCCATATTTATGAATTAGGAAAAGCAATCTATAGAAGTTTTTATCCATAAAAGGGTCCATAACATTAAGACTTTTATAGTTCCCAGTGTAACCACACATCAGCTCTGTCAGTTTAGGTAAGTTATAATCTACTTTGTGCTTTTTTTTTAATCATCTGTAAAATGGGGGGTTTACTTTTATCCCTGTCTATTGTATCTGACATATATTGAGGATAAAAAAATTCATAATGGATTTATAATTTTCAGATATTTTGTCAATGACTATATATATATGTAGGATTAGATAGGTAAAGCACTATTTGACATATCTTATCTTTCACTTTAAAAGGCTGCATATGTTATCCTAGATGAAAACACCTCTATTTTAAGATAACATCCAGAACAAACTCCATATTCATTAACTAGGCAGTTGGTAAACCCTGCTGGTGAGAAATTAGGCAATCAGAAACTTCCCTAGTATAGTTAATTTTAGTGCTAGTATTATTCTGCTGCTGTTTTCTTCATGAGAAAAAAAAAAAAACAAACAAAAACACAACCTGAAGACTTAATTATCTTCGATAGTGCCAGTCATCAGGCAGTACCCCCATGTATGAGAATGGATTCTTTGTCCCACTTTTTCCTGCTTTGCTTTTGTTGTTTCATTTTCCACATCATGCTTGCAAAGTCATGCAGAAAATGTCTAGTGAAAGAGATGAGGTAAAAAGACAGGCTAAATATCAGACCTTTTTACCCTTCTACTGACTAGCAAAGAATGACCTCCATACTGTCCCAGAAGTGGCTTTCTTATAGGCTAATCAGACAGCAACATACTAACACCGATGTGGAGAACATTTAAAGTAGCAAAAAATTTTAAATGAGAGTTCTTTTTTTCTCTTGTACATATTTATGCGATATTTGCCTCAGTTGTTCTATCAACAAATCACCTTCTTTTTCCCCTCTTCTCCTCTCCAAATTCCTCGATAGTCATCGCAATGACAGAAGCACTTTCTATGCTACTCCTTCCAAAATAGAAGAATGAACAAAATGGAAATATTTAAATACACTGTTGCTCCATCATATCCAGATGCTTATATGTTTTTTTTTGACATTGTAAAAAATATTGGTTAATCAAGTTGGTCATACTGTTGCTACATAAATGTATTTGATCCAAGCAATCTGGAATAAAAGACAATAATTTCTTTACAACTGAAGTTATGAGGACACTTGTCAAGTGCTAGTAAAATCCCAAAACCACTGAAGAAAATAAAAAAAAAAGATTTCATGGAATTAAATGGTTGCAAATAAGTAGTTCATTTTTAATAGCCATGTTTGTTTAGTCATGGAATAAAGTACCAAGACAAGTAGAAATTTTTTACCTTTGAAGTGAAGTTAATGTCTCTGAAACACACAGTAAAGTAAGCACCTATTAAACTGAGAGTGTTACCTCCTTCTTCAAGAATTTGTGTCTTCAGTGATATTACATTTTTTTCCCCTGATTTCTAATTAAAATTTGTTCGACTAATATTATTTGCTTATACAAGGGCATTGTGTTAGAAAGGAAGGATATTTTGCAAAAAAAATTAATAACTGTTTTTAATTATTTCTAAAATTATTTGAAAATGCTAATAATTATATCAGAATAAAGAGATGGAGCTTTGCTTTCTTGGGACAGGCTGCAATTCTCAGTTCTTCATGATGGCAACAGAGATTTCTTTGCAAATCATGCAATACATGCATACATTCCCTATTAAAAATACTATTTAGGAGAATTATTCCCTAGATTCTTTTGGCTTCACTGCCAAAAGACACTGATTGACAAAAACATCCCCCATCCTAATCTAAAGAAGATGATTTATTTTGGGGTACTGGCAGACAAAGTATCCTATGACTATTAGTCTCACCTTTGTGTCCAGTGAGACCATGGAAGATATATTGTCTTGGAAGATATATCAACACATATGGAAGATAAAGAGATGATTAGAGACAGTCAGCATGATTTCACCAAGGGAAAATCATGCCTGAATGATCCAATGACCTTCTGCAATGGAGAGGCTGTTTTGGTGGATAAAGAAAGCCCAACTGGTATCATCTACCTATTTGCAATGTAGGTAAATGTTTTGCTTCCTCATTACTATCAGAGTACTGAGCCCAAGACAAATATATTAAAAACACAGATACCAGAAAAAGTCATGTATCTGTGAAAACATTTCTCTCATTATTAATCTTCCGCAACAGTAAGTTAATGCTTCATACATTACTTGAATGCAGTGGGAACAATCTCAACATTTGGGCTGAAATGCAGCACCTTGAATCTAAGAGACTCTTCACTCATTAAACTGCAATTTCTTGATTCTTCTAGTGAGGAACACTGAAGACAGGAATGCCATAAAAATTAGGAACACCATAGAAAATAGCAGACTTCCAGTAGAGTGGGAAGCTTACTGACAATTACTTCATGCCCACTGTTCTCCCACTTTTTTTATTCAACAGGTTCTGATCAGTCTGTCAGAGGGAAACTGGTGTTTCTACAGATGTCTGTGACTTTAGCTGGTTCTTTTCCATTTTGCAGTTGGTTTTGTTTATTTTTTCTTTTTTTTTCCCTACTGAGCAATTTTAAGGCTTAAGAAAAAAAAAGTCTCTTTTCAAACACTCTAAGTTGTATTTTTTCAGCGAGGATGGTATTTAGTCAGAAGTACTTCTTGGCTTTAGATGATTAGTGAACCAGTATTCCTGTACTTACCAAATTTCTACAAATATTCCATAGAGAAAAGTAGTTGGCTTGGAACAAATCCAGAATGGTTTTGCCTAAGTGCCTAACTTTAGGGATATACAGATAATTGTCTCCTTCCATTTCATAATATAGAAGGTATTCACTTCAGAAAAACGGATTAAACAGCAATCTAAAATACTGCCACACACCAGATGTTTGACATAGACAAACCAATTCTTTTTTCTCTTATTCTTTTAAGAAATGGTCATCTACCTGCATGGTTGAAAATCTAATGGAAATTGCCTGTTGAAAATCAGATTTCTCACCAGTTTTGGATATACTATACTCTCAGAGGCTCTTGCCTCTTGCATTTTTAACTCAGGAGAGACAAAGTAACAGCTAGTGGATCAGGATACTGTGGTTTAATTAAAAAACAATGAGATTAGAGGTACTTGCTTACCAGATACCTACTAGCCCACAGCACTACATTCAGTAGGACTCAGCTTCTCTTCCCCACAGGGAGGGCTGGGAAAGTTAAGCAGCAAGTGACCTAAGCTCATACCATGCTTCTCCTCACAGTTATCAGTCTTGGCTATCACCGATCAGGGTGCCTCCCCGGGGATCTCCCAGCTTTTATCTCCGTGCATCTCTGTGATCTCTGGGATGTTTCCTCACTTCCAGGATGTCTCTTTCCAGCCAGAGTAAAAACAAGATCTTCACCACCACCTTTATGAAGCCACTTCTTTCCAAGACCATTGCTTTTTTTTGAGAACCCTTTTTTTTCAGCACCAGCCCCTACGCTCGGTAATCTAAGCCTCCAGTTTTTCTTAACTAATCAGTCTGTGTACAAAAAAACAACAGGTGTTTGACTTTGCACTTGATGTTTCTCTCTCTTTTTTTTTAACTGAAAGACTTGGGATGTGCCAAGTCTGTTAGATCAGGTGTTACAAAAATTTATAATCAGTCCACACCAGTTTCATCTAGCAAACAGTAGGCTTCTATCTGGCTCAAAAGTACTCAAAAGCTCAGTTTTGAGAACTCACAGTCACACAGATTTATCCCGTTAGCTGACTCCTCTTAGCAATCACAGTTTAATGCCTAAGACACAAGCATACCACCAGGTAGAATTCACTTTAGCATCATTTTGAGGGAATATACAAGTAAATATATTTTAACAATGGGAATAATTCAATTCCCAAGTGAATGTAGAAAAAGTCACTGAAGGTCAAACAGATGATTAAACAATTGGAGAAAGATTATTTTTTTAGAAAAAAAAAAGATGTACTGTGGCATAAAAATGATAACAGTCGTAAGTCAGAAGACAAGCTTTAGGTAAACATTTGAAATGCATGTATTTATGCTGCAAGAACATCACAAAAGATAACACTTATGAATGAGATGGAAAAAGAGTGTCTCAAGGTGAGCCAAAAAAGATTTTACTGAAAATTTAAAGCCCCAGCAAGCTTTAAGAGCAAGAAAAGACTGATAAAAGCACAACTATCATTGTGCTTTTATGTTTCTGGTGTCAATTCTCCTTTCACATCGGTCCTAAAACAACTAAGGCAACTGTTTGTGTCTGGAAGATGGATTGCTGTCAAAAATACAAATTTGCAATGAGCAGCAAGAAAAAAAATCTTTTATCTAATGGCTTTACTTCTTCACATCACAAACTGAGTAATATCTACAAAATCTTTCATTTGGTTTGAAACTGCAAATGAACTACTCATCACTGATGTTGAAAATATCTATTTTTATTATATGTTTTATCAACCATAGCTGCTTTTTATGAATATCACAAGAAAGAAGACAGACTTTTTAAACAGTGAAGGTCATGTGTATGTGATTTCAGATTTAATACAGCTCTCAATTTTCACCCACTGATTTATTTATTTGTTTGCTTTGTTTGTTTGTTTGTTATATGATCTCTTTGAATAAAAGATTACACAATGATTCATAAACTGCTGGTCTTCTTGAAATTTGTTGGAATTTTCCAAGTAGTTAGGACTATTGGTTTGGTTACAAAAGTTTACGTAATAACAGGTGATTTTGCACCTGTTATTTCAATCCTGTCCTCTCTACAGTGCCCTACTAGCTCCAGTGGGAAACTTTCATGCCAACAGAATTTACTGAAAGATGGAAAGTTTATCAGAATTAAAGTTTACCAAAGAGCATTATAGTTTTATACAATATTAAATCCTGCTGTAAGATTACTGACCAAAAGATTTAGTTGTGTGTGTGTAAATTTTTATTCTAAAAAGTAGAAGCTGTCTCAGTTAGATAATTGATTTAAAAAGGACAAATCAAAACTCCAACCATGATGAAAAACAATAATTAACCTTAATAAGAAAAGTCAAACATAAACAGATGGATGAACATATGCTTAGTAAAAGGTAGATGCAAAGAGAAATCACTAAGACATAGAATTTCAGATTCTGTTTTTGTTTGTCTCTTTTACCTTAAATAAATTTCAAAATGTTAAGTTACAAATATAAGCACAATTCCACCAAGTACCACTGTAGTAAAACAAATATATCCAGATAGATAAGGCCCCAGAAGCAATGAGCCCTAAGTGGTACCTCAAGTGTATTGCTGAAATGAGGAAAAAATTAGATAGAAAAAAATGTTTGCTGTACCTCATTATGGTAAGGTTCTCTTACCCATCAATCTCCTGTTCATCAATCTTTCAATTTGAACGCATTCGTCACAATTTTCAGCAACTGTTAATTCCAAAGTATTGAAAAAAAGTTGTCCAAACTTCACCAACTTCACAGCTACAGATACAATTTAAACAAGAAAAACAGTGGCGAGAAACAATATTTTTTTAAAAATTTACAAGAAAAATCACAAACAAATAAACAAACAAAAAATTCTGCCAAAAGAAGCCCATACCACTTCTGTTTTCTGCTCACTTTGAACAAGTTTTTCGCTAATTCTCATTTTTTCTGGGGACTGGAATGATGTTTTATTGCTAATTAAAGATGCAGGGTTCGAGTTTGATTCCATTATGATGAATAGAAAGGGTTGTTGGTGGGTTTTCTGTCTATTCTTCAGTCAGTGTTTTCTAAAGTATTGATTCTGTTGAAAGAGAGGGAGGAGACCCAAACAAATGAACAATTTCTCAAAACTGTATCTTGGCAAAGATTTTGGATATAGATTATTCTGTGAGAATGAGGGGATCATAAAACACTCTTCACTCTCATTAACAGTTGCAAAAGCTTAAAAGAGCAAGAAATACTGGATATGTTAATTATTGTAATTTAATTAACACTACTGATTTCCATTACCATTCTCCACACACTTAGCAGGTACACATTCATCTCTCACCTCCAATGAGAAATAGATACCTTTAGGAAAGATGAAAAAAGGCAAGAGTTGGATCCCAGCAGCCCATAGTTATGGGCCCATGCTGATTTCAATGAGCAATTACAAACAGTCTCTGTTATGTTACCCTGTGTACACATTTTTATGAAGTGTACAAATCGTACTTCAAAAGACTCACAGTGAATTTTTTTTGTGTGTGTGAAGCAATTCTGCTCCAAAGCTAGTTTCAGTGTTCTATTAAATAAGTACTGAAAATTCCTTTGCAAAGGGTCATAAAATCTTAGCATGATTCAGTGTTATAAACAGAAATACCAGAAATGTGCAGTTCTGAAACTATTTGAAATCAAAGAAATTCAGTATTAATCAATAAGGTTAAGAGCTCTGTACAGGAGAGTTTCAAATATGTGGCTTCTCCTATGTGAAAAAACAGTTGCTATAATTTCATATATCAGAGTAATTTAATCTATATCATTGAGCCAGATAAACACCTTTTTCTTGTTTCTCTTCTTCTTTAATCTTTCTAAATTGAAGCATAAAGCCACTCTAGAACACGATAGTGTTTCCCTGTACCTGATGTTTTACCTTGTGGGACAAACATATGGAACTGAAAAGGGTTTCCCGGCTTAACAATTTCAGCTCTTTGCTATCACAGATATCTGTCACACATAATCCATTTATAAAATAATCCATTTTAAGAATAATCATGATTTTGTTTGTTTTGCAATGCTGCTGCTAGGAAGGTATTACAAGTTCCTGTTCCTCTATTTCTTTAAAATTGCTTTAGCCTTAATACTGGGACTGTATTTGAATATTCTCAAATAACATGCGAAAGGTTAACATGCTATTGCTGAAGTAATTTGTTCTATCTTCCACTTATCTATGTTTTTTTGGGGTATTTTTCAGATTTTTTTTTAAAGGTTTTAAGTTTAGAAACATAGTACTGATCTCAATTATTTTTTACTACATCATTTTATTAGAACAAGCTAGCCTTTCAGCACAGTATTATCCTGACTATACATTTTCAAATCTTTGCACATTATCTCTGTGTTGGGTATGTATAGCAAGGTTTATGTTACAGGGTGGTACAGCATTGGCTTCTGTGGGAAGCTGACAGAAGCTTCCGCTGTGTATGACAAAACTAATACCAGTCGAGTCCAAGACTGAACCCCTGCTCTGGCCAAGGCTGAGCTCATAGGTGACATTGATAGCATCTTTGGGATAACAGAGTTCAAAGGGAAAAAATCTGCTGGTCAACACCAATCGGGGAAAGGAGGGATAATATGTGATAGGAAAAGTCCTGCAGACCTTGAGGCCAGCGAAGAACAAAGGAGAAAAGGTGCTCCAGGTGCCAGAGCAGAGATTCCCCTGCTGCCTGTGCTGCAGACCATGGTAAAGCAGACTATCCCTCTGCAGCCCATGGAGGTCCATGGTGGAGCAGATATCAACCTGCAGCCCATGCAGGAGCCCATGCCAGAGAAGGCTTCTGGCTCTGTGGCACCTGAAGGAGGCTGTGACGCTAATGGAAGCCCTCACTGGAGCAGGTTCCTGGTAGAGCCTGTGGTCCCATAGAGAGAGAAGCACATGCTAGAGCAGGTTTGCTGGCAGGACTTGTGACTCTATAAGGAACCTATGCCTGCTCCTGAAGGACTGCATTCTGTGGGAGGTACCCACGCTGGAGCAGTTTAGAAAGAACAGCAGTCCATGGGAAGGACTCACATTGGAGAAGTTCGTGGAGGGCTATCTCATGTGGGAGGGACCCCATGTTGGGCAAGAATATGAAGAGTTCTCCCCCTGAGACAGAAGGAGTAGCAGAGACAACCTGTGATGAACTCATCTGAGAAGGAGCCGAAGGATGTTTCCTCATTTGAAACTACTTTTTTTTGAGAAGCGCTTTTCATTCATTCATTAATTCATATATTATGTGCTGAATGTCATGCTGTCAAATATCTGATAGATGCCTAATATTAGATATATATTTCTGATTTTAATCAACAAAATTTTTACTAGCATCAAGGAATAAGTTTTACAAGAGTTGTTTTCCAAAAAAACGTTTAACACATATTTATATCCATACACCTTATTTCTCAATCAATTTAATTCATTCAATCTGTTTTCCTTTGGATTGATCTCAGATTGAAGGTTACATTTATCTGATCATGCTACTTGTTTTGCTCATTTGGTTTTAAGTGGCCTCTTTAATTTGCTTGATATACTCAGATATATTCAGAACAAAGATAGACAAACTGCAGATCTCTTTAAGTTAACTTGTCTTGGTCTCTGACAGTAAGGTAGGCTTTAGCCAAAGTTGTTCTCCTTGCCCATGGAAGTGCCCTGTTTTGTCAAGACAAAGATTTATTTTTAGTAATGAACATTTTTTTCTTTGTACATTCCAGGTTTTATTTTTCAATCATTTGCTTAGCATTTTGATTAATCCTGGGAAATTAAAACTTCAGAAAAGAAAAGTAGATGTATGTGAGCAGATTACTGCTTCAAACTATCTTGTGTATTAAAGTCAAGGCATGATCTTGTTCCTATATAAAAGCTAATGACTTTTATTCTTTTTGTCATCCTCCCAGGCTTTGCTGAACAAGTTGCAATTTACAATCACTCACAGCCTCTCTCCAGGTTCCAGCAATACCACTCATATCAAATTTATTCAAAATAATAAGGAATTTCAGTACCTCACAAATGTTTTCCAGATTCCTAAAACTTTGCAATAAGCAAGTGAAAAACTTCATTATCTTGGACAAATTGCTGCAATTTGCTCACAGCAGGAAGAGTTTGCATCTGCCCCTCATATTTAACTTTAAATTAAAGGCAATATTAGATTTTTATTTCCATTTAGGATCAAACCTGTTATTTAACCTGGTGATATCTAATCCTTAATTTGTATACATTTCTTCTATGTATATATGTGTGTGTGTATATATATATATATATATATATTTAGGTGGATCATCTTACTGTAATGTGACCTGAAAGCACAAAATTACCTTTAAGTACAGCAATATAAATTCACTGTAAGATATCAAAACAGACTTTTTTTTTCCTCCAATGCCATCATATTCATCTCTTTGTATCTCCTATTTCAATGGATAGCAAGCACAGGATAGATGTTTAAAATACAAACTTTCATCTTCAATTCACATAGTCTATCTTTGAAATTATGCCACATATGGAATATGTGCAAGCTACATCCTGATCTGAGGCTCCAACAAACCATGAAAACCCTACATTTCACTGGAGCAAATTTCCTATTTTAATTGAAGATATCTTTTTTTTCTTTTTCTTTTTTCTCTTTCTTTTTTTTACATGGAGATGGGGAAATAATGAATATTTGCTGCTGAAACTGCATAAAACCCCCAGAACTTTAAAAGCTCATTCCTTCAAGGTTTCACACAGTGCTCTGGACCGCTGAGGATGGCATGACTGATGGATGTTAAAGCAGTTTCTGTATAATCCACAAGTCTTTTTGTGCTGTGATCTTTTCCTAAACTCAATCCAAAAAGAATGTGAGAAATTCTCACTCTCAACCACAGAGCCTGCCTTCTTAAATTAGGCTGCAGAGAACTGTGCTTCCAGCTCTCAAAGTCCCCCATGTATGCACAGTGGCAAAGGCAAGGGTCTGTAAAACACTTCTCGTCAGGGAACAGGCAGTCAGGGGTGGATAGTACGGCTGAGGAGTGATGATGTTCAAATGCTGTAGGTGTCTCTGCCAGAGAATAATTTCAGCTGCAGTTCCAACTTAGGCAAGGAGGAACAAAATACAAAGATAAATGTAGAAACAGGGGTTGAAAGCAGCATCTAGGTGGGAATCTTGGGGGCAGTCAAGAAAAAAACTACACGAAGCAAAAATGAAAGTACAGCCTTGATGGGGAAGACAAGGACCTTGAACACAACTAAGGGGATAGTAAGCAGTAAAAGAATTTTAATTGGGGAGTTTCATGGCCTGAGCTTCAGGAGATAAAACTGACTTTCACAGCAGCATTCTGGAAGGATTTAAGGGGAACAAAGCAAATAGCCTGGCTTTTATCATAACCTGTGCAATGGTTAAATGGGGTTTTATGTACGTCTGTTATCCTTAGCTTTATAATGATTTTTTAAAAGACTTGGGAAGGGGTCAAAAGAGAGAAAGTTTCATCTGTGCTATGTGAAGGATATACTCTGAGGGACAGAGAGTTGGTTGTCTTTATAAGCTGATCATCAGAGCTAAAACTATACAAGATTGGAAAATGTTGTCCAGCACACAAATGAGAGCCCAAGTAAACAAAGAAATCTCAGCATGGAGGATAATAAACTCCTTCCAAATTGTATCATGTTTACAGTAGATCATGGTCTTGTTTTATAAATCTAGTCCTGCTAAAAACATACAATAAAATATGGACCCAGTTTGCTAAATTAATTCTATTACTGTCAACTCAAATAAACTTCTGAATTTTTTTCACTGAAAGACTATACCTAATGTATTTTTCATTTAAAAATATACATTACTTTTTACAATCTAATACTGATGGTTACTAGAAATTCAAGAAAAAACTGCTCTACTCATGACAATACACACATTTAATAGTACATAATGGTTATGAAACAAGGACAATACTGGTTTTTTAAATTAATTACTAGTCTTCAGGTGGTTCACTGACTGAATCTTACAATTATTATATTATCAGACTAGATAGTCTACTGTAACACAAAGGACCTCCTAATTCATATATTCCATAAGCATTGTCATGTTTCAACCTAGAGCAGTTTTTCTATGGAAGATTTGTTAAAATCAAAATGCATTTGAAAACTAAAGTTTGGCATTGTCTTAAAAGTGACAGTGTGATCATTCAGGAAAAAAAAAAGCTACATTATCAATAGACAGGATCTGAAGTTATAAAACGTATCTTTGTCAGTGTTCCACTTCTATCTATTCAAAAGAGATAACATTTTGCAAATATTATGTCTATGGCCGCCCCTGCTAAAAAAACGATTGACAGGCAAAGCTCAGCCTCTTTGAAGGCTTCCTGAAGCTTTTATATCTCATACCTTTGTCTCCCATTTTGGGCTTGCTCTGACAATCTTGAGAAAGGATCATGATTTCATGTCAGAGCTCAAACATATTTTGTGTTTGTGAATCATTAAAAATAATATTAAAGAAGTAAGCAAGTAGTCACCAGTTTTATATGCAGCAGTCACCAATTTGCATATATTTGGATTATAAGAAAGTGACACCTCTGCAACCAAAGTAACCAGGATGAGTCATTACTCTTGGAGCCATCAGAAACTTTTGAATTGCAAAATTAATCTGACAAACATGAAATTCAGATGCATTTGTTGGTGATATTCTGACATTTGCGTTTGATCATAATAAAGCTAGGTAAAAATTTACACACCATTCTTTAAAGTACATTAAAGTATTTGAGGACTGACTATAACCAAGGCCAAACATCAAGAATAAAATTGAATCCTGAGACTGGTGAAATCAGAATTTTTACCATGATCTGCTCAGTGGTGCAGTCCAGGAGCAGACAGAGAAGGCAATCTACATGTATATATATTAGGGCTTGTTTGCTGATGATATACCTGGACTGGAGTTTACAACTGGACCGACATCAGACATCACTACATGCTATTCCAGCTTCAATTCAGACAGATAAATGTAAACCACTACCTCTAGGGATATTTTCTGTTTTACACCTATGTTAAATATTTAGCTGATGAACATAGAACATATGCACTGAAACCACAAGTGAGTTTAAGATACATGTGGATTAAGCAAGCCTGATTTGATTTTAAATTAGGACAGAATGGTAGCAAAGCATTCAAACAGGTCTCAGATAGTATAGTACATGTACAGTACAAATGTACAGCCAAGACAACAGCTGCTTGCACATCTTTTCACACACTTCTACTCTAGCTTGTCTCCCCTTTGCTAAAGATGGTTTCCAGACACCAGTAGGAGTGTAGCAGTGAGCTAAGAGTTAGAAAGCAGATTCAGCTTGCACTAACCACACACTGTAGACACAACTCAGATTGCAATGACACATTTTTTACAGTCATCACTGCATATGTTTTGCTGATCTGGTGGGTCTCCCACCAGTAGCTGGAGTTTTCATCTATGTCACCTCATTATGAAGTGCTCATTCTGCTAGAGATATGGCAGAATTTGAGAACATAAAGATTAAGAAAGTAGCTCAAGACCACTAAAAGTCTTGCCTGGAGCTGCTATGTTTCAGAATGGGATGAACAGTTTGGATTCTTCCTGTACCTCCTCAAAATGATGTTGTGTTACCAGGTTGCTAGAATTCAGAAGACTCTTCTCTTTTCCTCTTACAATGACAGTAATAATCATTTTAGTACTAACACAATAAGGAAGAGACCTGATCTATGTCAAAGATCCTCTTATTCTAGTCCTTCCACAGGAAGCAGTTCGCCATCAATGTGACACCAAAATCTCTGACTTATCCCATCACTGTTATATGACAGTTAAATAAGTACAGCAGAATTGTTAAAAGGAACTGAAGTGTTATTAACTTATTTCTTCTTATATTAACAATAATAGTAATTCCTGAAGGATTATGTATATTACAGCCATTATTGGAGACATAACACTGTCTTCTTAATGGAAAATTCTGGTTTGAATGCTACATGCTCCCCTTCTCATCATTAGACAGCACTAATTGATTCCCTTCCATATTTGTTCTTCTTCCTTCTACATATGAACAAAACACACTTCTTCTGCAACAGAAATATCACTCTCCTAATTGAGGTTTCCAGGGAAGCAAAGTGAGATAATTTAATTACTCTAAATAGCTACTCTACCTCAAACTGTTCAAATCTCTTCAAATCAATCCTCACATAACGGATGGAGTGCACATATTTTTACAAAAGTGAATAAGTATCCTGAGAAATGTATACCTTAGACTAAGCTTGACAAATGAAATAAAAAAAAAATAAAACATCTTCATAGCTCAGTACTACTTTAGACAGAAAGCCAACCACAGCATTCATATTCTCAGAAATAGGAAGCATATCCTAAACATAACACTGTGTCAGGTGCTTTGAAGACTGGAGGATGCATCTAAGCAGTTCAGCCACTTTTGGTTACTTCAGAAAAGGAACAAGTCTGACAGCATATAAATTGTACTTTGCCAGAATTGGACTAATTCTTCCTCTGATTATCATAGAATTGGAGAATCAACTGGGTTGGAAAAGACCTCCTAGATCATAAAGTCCAACCCTTGATCCAACACCGTTGTGGTTACTAGACCATGGCACTAAGTGCCACATCCAGTCTCAACTTAAAAACCTCCAGGGACCTTGAATCCACCACTTCCCTGGGCAGCCCATTCCAATATCTGATTATCTTCTTTGTAAAAAATTTCTTCCTAATATCCAACCTAAACCTCCCCTGGCAGAGTTTAAGACCATGCCCTCTTGTCCTACTGCTGGTTGCTTGGGAGAAGAGAGTGATGCCCACCCAGCTACAACCTCCTTTCAGGTAGTTGTAGAGAGTGATGAGGTTTCCCTTGAGCCTCCTCTTCTCCAGGCTAAACAACTGCAGCTCTCTCAGCCTCTCCTCACAGGATTTGTGCTGGAGACTAATCAGACTTCTTTCAGACAATTATCAGGTGTTTCTCTCTATCTGCATACTTACATACCCTCTATTAGCACACTGTCTGAGCATTTCACAGAACTTAATCAACTTGTCTAATGCAGATGCAGAACCTACGATGCATCTCATTAGTGCAAGATATGTGAGGTCACGCTAAGAATAGTCCTTGATGGAACATCAATTGTTGAAGAACTAGAACTCAACCAAGAGCACAGAATTTTAAAAGTCATGATCACTTACGTTTATTCAACCTCCCTTAGATTTTTCTCACTGAACTAGAATGATAGTGAAGGGGAAAGAAACCGGAGCTGACTTCTAAGTAAACTCTTCAGCACGCAGCTCACCATGAACCTGAAAGTTCAGTGAACTCGGACCATAGTCCTGTCTCTGTTTTTGCCGTTGTACAGAAGAAATGTATCTACATGAGATACTTAGTTCATGCTACATTTGATACAAGATGACAAAGTTCTTCTTACAATGGGACTGATACGATTAGCCCTCAGAGGAAGGTAAACAGATTGAGGAGAAAGGCTGGAAAGACTGAATTAATGTTATTTGAAAATAAAAGATCCCCTCCTGACTTTGACACATTTATGAATTAATGAAAATTTGCTACCAAATAAATTTTCTATTACTTTCTCTTTAGTTGTTTGCTGTGTTTGAATATGAGCACTTCTGTGACTTTTGTGGAAAACTCTTTCTGTGGCAATTATAAATAAAAGACTCCTAATGGCTGGGTGATTATGGAGTTTGGTGACCTCCAGGCTAGATTGCAGTGGCATGTTACACTTAAATACCTGTAACCACACACTTTCAGCAGAGGCAGTTAGGGAGAACAGTATTTATGTAGACTAACAAAGGATATTTCGGATTTCATCCAGCACTGAAAGGATTGAAACACTTTATAGGAACTTATCACTGCTACCTTCAGTAGAAGTTTCTGAAGGCTGATGATATCCCATAAGAGATACGCAAAGATATGTAAGAGAGAAGACCTTAAGCCATTGTGGCAACATATAACAAAGGACAGTTTTACAAGTTATCCTCCCAGCAGCATAAAGATAAATTATTTCCCAAAGAAAAACTGAAGAAACCTTCCAGACAAATGAATACTGAGACTTGATGCCAAAAATGTGAAAGCACAAAACGTCTTTCCTGATTCTTCTCCTTTTTCAAATAAATTCTGTCAGATAATAAAAGTAAAAGATGCAAAGGGTAACAGCATCCAGAAAACAGAAGTAGTTCATACTGGAGAGGGAATGAGAACAAGAACCTGAACTAGGATGCACTGATGAAACCATCACTGATAGACAGGCTAAAATTAAGGAAAACTGAAGCAAATGAAAAAGACATAAAGAAGTTCATTTAGATCACTAGGAACAGAAAGAAGCACAATAATTTGAAATTGGAGGTCATGTCAGGAGGCAAGAAGAAGTGAAAATAGTCAAGCCTGAAACAGAATGCAATTAAGGAACCATTAAGAGACAACTCCAAGAAAGTGATTACTAGAAGGGCACACAGGAGTTTATTTCTTATGTCTGCAATGGGTAGGATGCCCAGAGATACAGTTGTCAAAATCCATTACTATCAGCTGGAGAACGTCTCTCTTTTTGGGATAAGAAGATATTTTTTCACGAGTTTCTAAAATACTAATCTTCTAGAACCTCTTAACAGTGACATTTGAGCAGAAAAAAAAAGAGGTGAAGAAAAAAAGTAATGTGGAATTATCTAGATTGAGGTGAGACCTCCCTTTAAATTTCTATTTGCTTTTGACAGTTTTACAGTGTTCACCTGCTACCTTTTTACTGTTATAGAAAATTAGAAGGTGCTTGCAAATGGCAAAAGAAAATGGCTATTGCACAGGAAAGAAGTGACAATAAAGATATGTTTTCAGGTTTGTTCCTTTTTCATAATTCCACCTTAAAGATACCAACAAAGAAGAAACAAAAAAAACCAAAGGCCTTGAATCACTGTAAGCCTGCAATACTGCAAACCCAGAAGAAAGATGCAGTCCTATCAATCTTTTGCCAAGAGGTGCACTGTGAAGGGTCAGGAAGCAGAAGGAGGGAGAACTTGACTGAAGGTATATTTTGAAACAAGGTCACAGGGTCTCTTATGCTCTCAGACTTACCATAGTAAGAGTTCTCAACCTATTCATTTAATGTAAACCTCTGAAGACGTATTTTTGTGGAAAGATTCCTTATATTGAAGACTGCAAATACAAATGTAAATGAAGATCTACATCTGATCTACAGATCAGACGATAGGATGTTATAAATTAATTTTAGGTTCATATTACATTAGGTTTCTGAAGCTCAAGAATTTTGTATGAAAAGCTTGACTGCAACCACATAGGTATTTTACCTGGTTGATATACCATGTACATTTGAGGTACTTCCCTCAAAAGTACATCGGACAAAGACAGATTATAAAATATACAAGCAGGATACCACTGTAGTAGTCCTCACAACAAAGGAGGGGGAAAAGGGGAACTTGATAAATAGCAAGGAACATGAAATAATATCTGTACTTTGTGATGTTGAAAGTTTTTTCTGTAGGATGGTAGAAATTAAAAGCTAGTGAAAAAAATCCATGATTGTGTCTCAGAGTATTGCTCGGGAAAACAGATAGGAATTTTTTTAAAAAACAGGCATGGGGATAGTAAATAAAATTACTAAGAGTAAAAGTATTAAAAGCCTGTGAGAAAAAAATGTTGAGAAATAGCAGAAGTACAAAGAGTGAGTTCTTTGCAGTCTTGTTAATCACTAATCTTCTGGCAATGGTACAGAAGAAACATGGTTTTTTACTGGATCGCTCTTTATGAAAGAAATAGGATTGTATTTTATTACAGCATATATCAAGATACACTTCTTAGTGTATCGTGTAAGAATAGTGACCATGAATAACCTCATTAAATTAATGTAAAAGACCTTAACAGTATAATAAAAAGGAGGGAAAAATACAAAGAACTTAGAAAGCTCCTAGCAGACATCAGGAGACACGTTTCATAGATGTAAGAACCATTATTTAGAGAAAATTGGCTTAATTAGGCTTCTTTCTCCTTGTACCTTTCTGAAAAGAAAGAATTTGGTGTAACTGTAGACAAACATAACTCACTTATGAAAAAAGAAAAAAAGGAAACAAAAAAAAGAATACAAAATAACAGTCACAATTTAAACTCAGAGACTACTGTAAGATCAGACAATGCTTCAAGCAAGTACAAACAGACTTTTACCATAGTTTCAAATGTAGCAAAGTCTGGTGTGAAAGCTTTCACATTCAGCTTGTAAAACAGAATTCTGCAGCATCTGGTGCAAACCTTGTTCTCCAGATGTCTGCTTGCAGACTTGGGTGGGATTCAACTGCCTGACTTAGAGGTTTGGTAGTTAGATAATCTAAATTTTAAACATAATAATAAAAGCCTAACTTACCACTTTAATCACTTTTTATATTAGTTGGCAGGTAGTCTCCAGGGAGCTATTTATCTCTTCTTGGAGTAGTTATGTAACACAGGCAATGAGAGAACCTTAGATGTAGATTACTAATTTACTTATATACATTTAAGGAAGAAGTGTCCCAACAGTCATGGTAACCAATTTTCAGGATAACAAAGCTCTCAAGTCTCTCTGCTTTTAGGCTTTTATTAACTTTATGATAAACTATTTCTTAAATAAATCACAGGTCAGATTAATACAGACTCCTTCTCCTACTCTTTCTGTATTGGGAAAAAAAAAAAATTCCTAGCCTTTTTTCTGGCCTTTTTAGTCCTCAGTAAATATTGATTCAATAAATAGGACCTGCTGGTCCTGTTTGCAGTGATTACAACATGATTTTTTTTTCTTCTGGACTTGAAAGAACTTTGACTTATTCTTCCTCTCACCTAAAAAGAAATAATCGATATTTATTTCCTTATCAGTTCAAGCTACCTTATATATACTTTGCTGGGGGTGCTTCGTAAGCTACCATTCCCAGAATGCTTTCCTAGTTCTATGCCACATATCTGTCCAAGGGAACTTACAACTTTTGAATGTGTAAACTGGATAACTCCACTTTCTGCCATTCAATTTGCACTTGCAAATGTCAGTTTGCCCATAGAAATGAAGATTCTTACACATGTAATATTTGCATCTACACATGTTTTGAAAATTTGCCTCTAGGCAGACAATCACATTAACCTAGAGCAAACTGTTCCTCTTCTTAAAAGTAAAAAAGTTACCAAACCTTCAGATGAAAGGGACACTTCAGCTAAATGTCAGGAAATCCAGCTGTAATTTGTCTTTAACCAGTGCTTTAGATCTCAACTTTAAATTCTAATTAAAGATTGAGGTAGAAGTATGAAATTCTAATGAGGAAGCTGTAGGGTATATTTTTCAGTGTTACATCATGTCCTCTGTTATTTCTAAAAGCAGAATTTAATTTTCGTATCCTTAGCATAATTTGAGGGCTTGGTTTTCTCATAGAGAGGAACATGAAAGTTTACAGAGAGAAACATGAAAGTTCTATGAATAACACCTAACTATTGGTATATGGGATAAAACAAATCAGCATATTCTCTTATTTAATTATTTTTTTTCCAGTTTAATTTTTAAATCAGTTTTTTGAAATTCCAGAGACTGACTTTTATTTCTAGTCATAGTTTGTTCATCTTTTCTGAAGGCCAAGAAAATCTCAATGTTCTGTTGAGATTCTTCTTGTTTCATGCCCCATATGCTGGCTAGCAATTGGAAAAAAAGGCTATGTTTGCCATTGAAACTTAGCTCTATACTAAGAAAACTAGTTACAAGACTGTTAGTCGGCATTTCAGCATTTGCATATACACTAACAAAACCTGATTAATGCTGGTCACTTTGTCCAAGGTTAGTGCAGATTGTTACATATTCTTTCAATTGGCTTTTGATTTAGGTCTTTTGTTCAGACACCTGTTGACTTGCTAGAAATGCAGTCTACATTATCCAATTCATCAAGCCCAGAAATCTGCTATATAATCTGACACAGAAGTTGCATCATTAAACATTTCTGTGTAGAGATCTTTGTTCTACCTTTGCCACCTACCATTGTCATATAGCTATATTTGTTTTCTTAGTGTTTTCCAAATATGCAGGAGCATGTACTATGCATTCAAATTCCTAATCACTGCAGTAGTTTTTAAATTATGCTTAAATGGTTTGTAGCTTCTTACACTCATGCGTCATGCAAGAGATACACATTCTACCATACTCACTTTTAATATCCTAAAAGCATTTAGTTTTCCTATTGAAAGTTGAAGGACTAGCTGACTTGACCACATCATTCACTCTGTCTCAGAAGAAAGTTGATTTTTTTAAGCTATAAAAGTCTCTATTTTGAATTACTATAATGTTGATGAGTTTCATATTGGTTCAATCATGCTAAAAACTGGACATTATTTTCTGACTAGGAGTTTAATTCTTGGATTTGTCCCAGGTGTACCTAGGCAAGGCATATGTCTTTTTATTATTCTCCTTTGATTCACTGAAATCAGCACAAAATTCTCGTGATACAAAGTCCAGTTTATGCTGTCAAAGTTAGGCATTTTTTCCTTGTTATCTGACCAGTATAGGATAAGATCTGGTTTTGGCCTTGTTTCACCTCTTTCTTCTTTGGGATTTATTTGGAACCCTCATAAAGTATTGGGCACCCCTTCAAAGAGGTGAAAAACCCAACCTGCAGGATGTTGGCAGACTCTCTATTCTCTTAGGTTATGAGTTGCTTTCATCCCTGTCTGGTATCTTTTGCCACCAGAAATTATTTTCCTGAACACGTAACATCCTGTTGCTTTGGTGGAGTTTTGATGATATTCACTGCAGGTATTTGAAAGTACTCAACACTGGCTTCTTCACAAAGATTTCTAAGGTCCAGTAATCAGATTGCATGTCCTGCTTGTGCCTGGAGCCGAAGGACTAGAATTCCTTTGTTCAAAGAATCACAGGTAGTAGTTGTTTCTCTGCCTAAACTTTTGGTTGTTTTGTGCTTTTTATTACTGCACTGGGCAATCAGCATTGCTTGCCCTCTTTAAAAGACATCATTTTGTAACTTCAGAAGACTCAGATGCAAAAAAAAAAAAAAAAAAAAAAGAGTAATATAGAGAACTACTTACTGGTCAACCTCACTGTAAGCCCCGAGAAAATCACAGAGTGAATCCTCTTGGAATACATTCGTGAGCACATGGAACTGAGAACAGTCAGCAAGGCTTCATAAATGCTTTGTCTTCTATGATAAATTTGATTAATTTGTAAATGGAGGGGAAGCAGTGGGTATCATTCATCTTGACTTCAATAAGGCTTTAAACACTATTTTCCCAACTATCAAAGTTGAAACTTTATGGTCTGAAGGGGTGTTCAACTAGGTGGGTAAAAAATTTATTAGATGGGCAGGATCAGGAGCTTCACTATTCCTGCAGGCCAGTAACAAGTAGAGTTCAGTTAGGGTCTGCCTCAAGACCTCTTGTACATGCCATCTTCACTGGACACAACAGAAGAAGAGACAACATAGGGAACTTTCCAAGTTTGGTACCAAACCACAGAGAACAAGTTGATGGATTTGAGAGCTGAAGGGTCATTTTAAAGGACCTAGACAGGCTAAGGGAGGACTGGATTGATAGGAACTTCTTGATGTTAAACAAAACAAATTCAAAGTTATGTATTTGGGAAGTAATGATGCAAGTCTTTCTTATTCATACTAGAAAAGAAGGCTTTGGAGCAGATCTAACAGCTCCCCTTCTATATCCATGGGTAGCTTATTGAGAACACAAAGAGAGGCCCTTCATAGTGCTGTGTGATAGGAGGAAAAGGAACAAGTTGAAGCAAAGAGTGTTCAGACTGGATGTAAAAAAAAAAATGTTTACACCCTGAGGACAGCCCAGCTATGAAGCAGGTTGCTCAGAGATTTTTAAGACTTAATTGGAAAGCCACATGATCAGATCTCACAGCTGATTGCTTTGAACAATAGGTTGGAATAGAGAACTCCTAAGGTCCCTTCCAACCTGAACTATCCTATGATCCTATGAAAGCACCACTTTCTGTAATGATGTCAAGTTTCTCAGTTCTCTTCAACTTTTTTTCAAGTATTCCGATATACTGTTTCTGATACCTTTTCAGGGCTATTCACAGCTTAGTCCTGAATATATGATGACAGTTTCCTGACATTTCTTGTGCAAAATAAGGTATCAACCATAATCATGCTATTACATAAAAGGCCTTTAATGGACTTCATGTCAGCAGAACCCAAAAGGTGATTCAGACGACCAGCAAAAAAAATTAAAATCTTAAGTCATATTTCTAAACTTTTAGGGCTATTTAAAATGTCCTAGGCTTTCCCAGCTGGCATCTTACTATGTTTCAGACAAGCACAATTCTTCAGTAATTCTGTCTGCTGGTCCTAGGGGAGCCTTAGATACCTGTTACTAGTCATCTGTGTTTACACAAACAAATGAAACTGTAGTTTTTATGAATGATAGCTGGGATTTAGATTTTTTTTTGCATTTGCATTTGCATTCGAACATCTGCATGTATTCATTAAATCTAGTGTCTCTAAGTGAAGTTGATTCCCAGAATTTTCAGCCGATCAAAGTCTCATTATTGCACTAGTCGTATAGTAGAGCCAAATCCCAAATACCTCTAAGCTTTTTGTATACCACACCTACTTTACTAGGGATTCTTCTAACATAATATTTTTAATGTTTAAATGAGCAATGAGGAAAGAAAGTTGCTCTGTGTCTTCAGATCCTTATACTATTCTTTTTAGAATTATGGGAATTTTTTCCTAAGGCCGTGTTAGCACACAGTGTGGGGCACAGTGCAGACAGCCTGCACCTGTCAGCTAAATTGCTTTCAAGGCCCAAGTGAACACTATGCTACATAGAAGTAGTAGTTCAATGCAGTGAAAGCTTTGGGTAATGCATTGACACTATAAATCACCTTGAATCTCGAGCTAGCACAGTGCCATTTCCGTGATATACGTAGTAGAACAGAAGAGGGGAAAGTAGATATTTTATGAGATGTTACTGGTGCTCATGTCAACAAATACAGAGAAACATAGGATTTAAAAAAATACACAGTGAAAGATTTTAAATGCATTTTTATGTGCAAAAGCCAGATGTGGAAATGAAAAAAAAGCCTCTTCAGACGAAAAACAACAGAACTTAGAATCGCCACTATGATCCATGTGCTTTGCACTTCAACAAGGTGGACCAGAAATTATTTAAATATTGTTGAAATAACCAAGAGGATTTCCTTGCACATTTGAAACATATGATTAAAATTAACTGCTAGCATTACCAAATGACATTGACAGGCTTAAATGCAACCAGAGGAGAGCTACCAAAATGGATAAGGAATACAAAGTACAAGAAGGGTTAAAGAGAATTATATTTCATACACACAGTGGCAGACTGTATCTAAGGTAGAGCCAGATTCTTCTCTAAAGTTCCCCTGGTGCAACTTGAGGCTATTTCCTATTGTTCTGTCTCGTGTTACCTGGGAGAAGAGACCAACCCCCACCTGGCTACAATCTCCCTTCAGGTAGTTGTACAGAGCAATAATGTGTACCCTGAGCATCTTTTTCTCCAAGCTTCTCATAAGACATGCTCTAGACCTCTCAACAGCTTCCCTCCATTCCCTGGACATGGTCCAGCACCTCAATGTCCTTCTGGTAATGAGAGGCCCAAAACAGGATTTGAGGTGCAGCTTTACCAGTGAGAGTACAAGGGGATGATCACTGCCCTGGTTCTTCTGGCCTCACTATTTCTTATATGAGCCAGGATGCCACTGGCCTTCTTGGCCACCTGGGCACACTGCTGGCTCATCTCCATTCTTAGACATAAGCACTCACTCCCTTAAAGGAACCATGGCTGTGGGGGCATGTGGAATGTAAGAGTGTCTGGTTCTGTGGTGGGTTGGCTCTGGTTGGTGCCCATCAAACCCACCCTATAACTCCCCTCCTCAATTGGGCAGGGGAGAGAAAATATAATTAAAAGTTCACAGGTGGAAATAAGGACAAGGAGAGATCCATCACCAATTACCGTCACAGGCATTGTGTGTGTATACACAACCACATCTCAGAGGTGCACTCCCAGCCTTACTACTGGCCAAATCAGACTCAGCTTAGGGAAATAATTTTAGTTTATTACCAATCAAATCAGAGTAGGGTAATGAGAAATAAAAAAATAAATTTTAAGATGCCTTACTCCCACCCCTCCTTTCTTCCTTAACTTCACTGCTGAAATCTATTATTCCTTCCCTGCAGCAGTGCTGGAGGACGGGAAAAGGGGACTGTAGTCAGTTCATCACATGCTACATCTGCTGTTCCTTCCTCCTCAGAGGGAGAGCTTCTCACACACTTCCCCTGCCAGTATGGGGTCCCTCCCACAGGAGACAGTCCTTCATAAAATTATACAATGAGTCCTTCTCTTGGGCTGCTGTTCACAAACTGCCCCAGAGTGGGTCTCTCCCATGAGGTGCAATCCTTTAGGAAGAGACTTGCCACATGGACTCCTCTCTTCATAGGGCTACAGGTCCCGTCTGGAGCCTGCTCCAGCACGGGCTTCCCATGGGGTCATATCATCCTTCAAGCATCCACATGGTCCAGTGTGGGGTCCTCCATGGGCTGCATGTGGATCTCTGCTCTCCCATGGACCTCCATGGGCTGCAGGGGCACAGATGCCTCACCATGGTCTGCACCATCGGCTGCAGGGGAATCTCTCCTCCAGCACCTGGAACATCTCCTCCTCGTTCTGCACTGACCTTGGTGTCTCTCATGTGTTCTTACTCCTCTGTCTGCGGTCTCAAATGGCCCTACAAAGGACTTTTCCCTGTTGTTAACACTATTGTCCGAGAGTCTCTACAGTCACTGCTGATGGGCTCAGCCTTGGCTGGCAGCAGATTCATCTTTGAGCCACCTGGCATTAGCTCTGCCAGGCACAGGGGAAGCTTTTGGCACCTTCTCACAGAAGTCACCTCTGTAGCCCCCACTACCAAAACCTTGCCATGCAAACCCAATAGAGGTTCATTAAGGTCATCACATAAAGAAGTTTTTCAGGTCAAAGGGAATAATAATAAAGAAAGCCATAGAGAAGACACACAGACATAGAAACATAGTAAGCAAAAAAGTAAGGAAGACAATAAATTATACCAAAACTCCTCAAGCACTAAATGACAAGTCATTAAGAAAGTATGGGTAAAACTTTGTAGAGGGACAATCCAAGCATTGTAACTGATTGAGAAAGAGGGAAACAAAATAAACAGGATCATTACAGACATTTCAGAGGGATCTGGAAGCTTATAAAAAATGTTATGGCATTCATAGGGGAAGAATCATAGGTGAAGAAAAGGGAAGCATCAGGGAAGCAAAAAGGCAGGGAGGAGTAAGAGGAACGAAAAAAGGGTTTACAGTATGTAAGTAGGGACTGGTCAGTACTCTTGTCTGTCTGAGCCCTCTGCCTGACCAATGCAGTTTATTCCATAATTCTCTTTAAGGCCTTTCTTCACCATTTTCTGTGTAATTTCACTCTCTACCCCCCATGCATGAGTGATACAAGGCCTAGGTGCTGGAATATGAAAAAATAGTCTTGGGAGACAGGGCTCATAGTTCTGTATGCCATTGACTAGGGAGATCATAACAAGTCCCTGCATGCGAGAATTATAACGGTCAGTAATGTATATGGGTCTCAGTGTGTTTGTATTTTCCCCTAAGGGATTTAAATTGATGTCCATAGATATGCAGATGTAATTCAATAGGAATAACCAGTGAGAAGGAGGAAAACGTCCATCTGTAAGTGCTACAAATCTTTGTAAGAGAGTGCAAATGCCCTACATTAGGGCTAGGGTATCAGGTGGACAGAGGATCCAGTCTCATATTTGGGGGAACCAATGAGTTTGGGGTGCCCAAGGGATGAGTCTGTGAGTGCTGAATGGGCTCAGAGCACCCAGAGGGACCAGCCAGTGAGTTGGGTACCCATGGGGTGGAAAAGGGGGCTGGAATCTGGGCAGGGGTGCCGGGTGGGCACCTGTTACAGCAGAGCTTTCTCAATGAACTCTGAATCTTCCAAACTGAACATCTGGGCGATTAAGACAGTTTGGAGGAATAAGGGGGGGAAAAAAAAAAAAAAAAAAGAAAAAGACTTTCTGATGAAAGGCTCCTGTAGATATACTGCAATATTGTCATCAATGACAGTGCCTTGTTTTTCTTTTGCACTTCAACCACATACCAACTAGGGTGATTGTTTCAGTGATTTCTGTTTTGCAATAAATAAGAAATTATTTTCCTTGTCAGCATGTTGGCAGAAGCAGCATGATGATACAGAAACAGTGACAAAAGAAATTGACAGCAGACACTTCAGGTACCTTTGTCAGATACGAAATATGCAGCATCCAGCAAATAAATCTGTTAGTTCTTAGTAACAGCAACCACTGAGAGTAAGACTAAACAAAACATTACACTTCTTGAATAGGTTGGCAAAGTTTTCTGAATGATTTGCAAAAAACATTGTCTGCCTTTGGCCTTCGGCTGGACATGGCATCGAATATGCATAATGAATACAGGATGCAGCATTATTTATTCCATTACATGGAGCCATCAGGTCAATTTGCAAACAAACTCAGGCATCAGATTTGCTGTAGAAATATTTCTGATATTTTCAACAATAAAAGTCTTGAGATGAGATGCATGTATCTCATACATTCTTCTGAACTTTACTTAACAGAAATAGATACAGATCTGAATAGATGTGACCCTGATTAGTATGGCAGTGCTAGCGTAGCCCATGGTATGCATCAATGTATTGACATAACTTGCTTTGTTTAGGAAGTCCTCATCTATCCAATACACTTGTGTGTGAAGCAAGGACATTTTGGAATTACTGGAGAAACTTAAGTCTCAGAAATATGAACAGATTCTTTGAGGGTTGCTTTTTCTAATCAACACTTAGAGGATACAGACCAAGGGACATTTAGAAGGAAAGGATATATTAACACAAGTAACACTTTTCTATACTTTCTTTTGTGGAAGCATAAGACCCGTCAAGAGATGAACACAAGTAATACAGTTTCAATCTATTTTTTTGAGGTACAGTGTTCCAACATAGTTACAATGCAAGTAACTGAAAATCTGGACCTTATTGACTTAAAAACTTCTTAGTACTGTTTTATTCAATATGTATGCCTAGTGGTACAGCACTTATCTGGGATCTAACTGTGGTCTGTAATTATTTATAATATTCCCTTTAAGGTAGTAATCTAAATTAAAATTACTAGCCTGAAGGTTTCTTAAAAGAGTAACTCTAACCTCCTTAGAAAATCGCATGCATATTGATATAACTAGTTCATCACAGGTTTTCTAGCACCCTAAGGCATACCACTCTTTTTTCTATCTGTTACATTTTCATATAGGATCTCATTGAACATTTTTTTCTATTCTTTCAGGAAATTTTTTGGAATATATCTCTTTTCACAGTTTCAAATTGTCAGCTTCTACATAAATTTTATTTCCTTGTTTATTGATTTCCTATTTTATGTAAAGGCAATGAAATATGAATTTTGGGAAGCCATAGGACACTGGTAAATTTTTATATTATGTTGCACACAATATTGACTCATTTATTCCCTTATTAACATGAACTTTTTCTTTATTATCACTTCTATGAAGGAGTATGATGAAAATCTGTTTCAAATCTCTAGTCTGGTTTGTCACTCAGCAGGGAAATAAATAAATGTCTCCAATAACTTTATTCAAAGCATTTTCTCTGGTAAACACAATCAAGTACACATAGAGACATGCAAGCAATGAAATACCAGAACATCTGGTAAACTGCAGGTGGGCCAGGAATATGAAGTTGAAACAGGTGCACAGAAGCAGGTTTACCGATTCTGAAATTGTATTAGATGCTGGTAGGTTTCTATATATGTGAGACAATGACCTGCATGATTTCCACATAAGTTAGAATCAGCCAAGTGTCATGTTCAAGAACTTATTTCACAAGAGAATAGAGCTGTAAAGGAAACAACTATTATATAAAGTTTTTTATTTTAATATATATTTTAGCTACAGTACCTGTGGATGTCCCAATATCCTCATTCCTTCCCCCTCTCTCATTCCCATAATATCAATGCTTTTATACATGTAACTGTGGTGTTGAAAAATTAGTGTCCTAAGTAAAACTACTGTTACTTAAGGTGCCCTCTACTCTTCTCTTTATGGTACTGGGTTTTATTTTTTAAATAGTAGTCAGTTACAAGTATTGACGGAAGGGAAAAAAAAAAGGATAACTCCTAGTAAAAGGATTGTTTCAAAATTCCAATCGTATTTTAAAAATCCCAAAACTGAAGCTAAAGCTTCCTAATCTCTTTGGTGAATTTGGCCATGAAAATACAACTGAATCCTTTTGGATTGCAAAACATTAGTATTTGTAAAAAAATTCAGGAATATTTCATTTTAGGTTGTGTATTCCAACCTTATCTAGAATTATGAGGAGCAGACTCCTTTCCATGACTCCTTATGTTGTCTTTTACTTTTTCTAGGTTCTGTAAGTTGGTGAAGGAGGTCTAAAATTTTTATGTGTCTTACTTGAATACATTTTGATCTCACCTGAATTCAGTATTTGTCATTTACTTTCTCTAACATAAACAATACATACATCCAGATGCAGTTTGGCCACCTGTTGTATAAAGATAGCCACTGCTTTTTGTGTATTTCTATACACAAAGAGACATTTCCATATTACATCCCTGGTGTTTATACGGAGAAGCAGATATCAAACTCAGGGTTTAAATTCAATTAAAAAAAACAATACAAAGAAAAAATCAGAAATGAGGCATATGAGTTCAAAATGCATAACCAAACCAAATCCTATTTACTTAACCTAATCACTGTTAATTACATACCTCCCACTTACATGTGCTAGAGCAACCAGCATAATCAAAGAAACCCGATTGTCTATCACATGACAACTGCTTTTTGCTGATAGACCCACTTTGCTGGTAGCGGCTTTTACCCTGTTATACATTTTTTGCTTATCTTATCAAACAGGACATCTGTAGACCCTCTGCATACAAACAGTTATTCCACTGGTTTCTAATATTTCCACTTCAAATTTCTTTAGCTCTAGCATTTGGAAAATAATATTTGTACCTCTGCTGTAATCATCAAGCTCTTTTGTTTGTTTTTTTTCCCCAAAATGACATGAGGAGTCCCTGACTGGCAAAGGAAGCCTGAAGATATTCTTCATTACCACTTCCTAAGGATTTTGTTTTCCTCCTGCCTGCCAACAGTCCATATAATGGCCTCATCTGCCTGATGCTAATAGCTCAAGTTATCCCAACTCTGCTGAGTTTACCAACTAACCCATCTTTAAGCTGTTGCACCTTTAGTAGTCTAGGCTGCACAGTTGAATTGGGAACCATCAGAATAGCTTTCTTCACCCTTCCAATGTTTGTAAACCATAAACAGCATAATTTGACCTATTTTCAAATAACTTCACAAAAAGCTTGCAGACCAGCTTTATTATGTAGCACACTTGAAAAATTCTGAATGCCAAAACAGTCATCAGCAAAATCACTGAACAGTGATCTTATCAACATGATCAACCTGAAAGTCTATTTCAGCTTTAGTATTCCACTAAGAACAGTGGAAACAGACCAGTAATTTTTTTTATGGCAATCATGAGCCAAAATGTATGTTAATTTGCACATAGCATTTAAATTAAACTAGTTTATTTCCTAAAATACATTTGTGGGCCCAAATTTGAACCAGAGTTACAGCTGTTAAACATTCTATTGGGTTTTCAATGGAAGAGGGAAACCTTTTCAGAATGCCCCACAAACAGTAAGGAAGGGAAAAGGAAAAATTCACCCTTTCTAATAATGGCATTTTCCCCTTGTCCACTATGTTACTGCTACTTCCATTCATATATGAAAATCTCTGTGAAGATTTTAATATCCAGACATCCTACAGTGCTTCCTTACCTTCTTTAGAGATACACAGCAGTTTGTGTTATCCTGCCCAACTGTACCTATGTAGTTTCCTATGAAACCAACTCATACCCAGGTCTGTGAAACTCCTGGCTCCTGGAATGCTGTGTGAAGGTGCAAGTTAACATAAGCATCTGCACACAGACATCAAGGGGCAACTTATCCTTTCAGAGAGGTGGCATTACATGTCTGCATCCAACATTTGTGGCAGTTCCAGGCTGTACAAATCTATGAGGAGCAGAAACACAAGCTTGATTACTTTATTTTGCTGGTTTCTAGTTAGCTGTGGGAGAAACACTCTCTTTCATCTTTCTTTTCCTCTCACAGACCATATTCATATTCTATTCTCTTCCACCAGCTGCAGAATTCTTTCTGTTCGCCTAGCAGGGAGCCTAAGAAAACCCTCTTTAAATCCATATCACCATAGAGAATACTTGTTAGGGGTTCTAATTCTCACCTAATTTAGATCAAATCTATCCAATATAAACCCAGGGATTTAAATGGAGCTACTTCTTATTTAAACTTGTGCAATTCACAGGTACATAAGGAACCTCAAGATCAAAATCATTTTTACCTTAAATGAATAAGTGCTTTTTTTTTTTTCTTTGGAGAGTGGGGATTTTTTTTCTGTGACTGGGGAATATTTTTCTTCCATTAGTAACTGTTGTAGCTGCTGATGGTCCTACTTGAGATTCCTGATTGCAGTACTTTGCCATTCAAGTCACTGACACCTCCACATTTCTCTCGGAGTGACACAAGGTCGTAATTCTAAGGATACAAATCTCAAGGTGAGAAACCTACTCTTTGCTATAATTACAAAAAGTTATGATCATTCTGCACACCTGTGACAAGGATTAATGTCATTATTATCTCTAAAAAAACCCCTGATTAATGGGTTAAAGACTACAGAATTGTTCAGAGCTGTTAGTTTTTAACATAGCTAACTTTACTCATGAGCCTGACTCTAGTCAATCACACAGGTTTTATGTGTGGTTGAAACATAGCTCTACTACTTTTTGGCTGTAAAGACTTCAGTTTACCTTTTCCCTCCCTTCCTTCCTCCCTCCCTCCCTCCTTCCCTCCCTCTCTTTGAGCTGAAACCTAGAGGAAGGTAAACTACTCCTGGTAACTCATTCAAAATTTTTTTTTACCAAACGCTTTCTGAGGAAGAATATAGAACCTTTGTAAAGAGTTAGTTTAAAAGGTTCCATCACAACATGCAAGGGAATAATAGAGAACACAAATGGTAGGAGAGGAGATGTAAAAGAAACAGAGCTAATAACATGGAATTTATCTTGATCATCTGACATAACAACAAGTATGAAATATTTTCCAAATATTTAAATTATTTTTTATTTAAAGTATCGATTGACCAAACAAGTACTTGAAGTATATAGTCCCGCATAACCCAAGAACTGTTCTTATAAAATTGCTCTAAATTTCACTATTAAAATAAAAATTCCAGATAAAGCAGTTTTAAAATGAAGTTAAAATTAGAAATTTTTTCTAGTAAACTTTATATACAAAGAAGAAAGTGTTCATAAATTACACATTAAGTAAATTAAATATATTTGAAATACAGATCATATTATTTATTAATCAAGTTTATATAATATATATCCATATATAAGTATTGTAAATGTAATTCTGAGAAGACTCACAAATTTCCCATGAATACTCTGAAAACAGTAATCACTTTATTCCTCCACAGTTATAAAGAAACTATGTTGTCTTTCTTGGTTCCCAGCTATCAGAGCATATGAACACCTTGAAATGTTTAATGATTTTAATTTCAAAACACTGATACAGAAAGAAAATGCTATGCTTTTGTTACAGAGGGAGTGAGAAAGAATAGGGCAGAGCACCTTTCAAAGAGTGGCACGGTTTTGTCCCAGCCACACTGGAAATCCATAAAGGAGCTCTGCATCCTTTATAATGAGTCATCACTGGAGCATATTTTGTCTCCATCTCTTTGCTTAATGATCGCAGCTTTCATAGACCCAGGCTGTCTCTGAGGTGAGGATGAACCCCAGAATGTATCATCACCAGCCATCTCAGGAGATAACCCCAGCTAGAAGTCAGGCTAAGTGCCACCAAAGACAAATCCACGCTGATAGGCACGTAAGGCAACAATTTTGTAGTGCCTGACTAAATGACAGCAGGGTCCAGCCCACAGTATTAATTTCTCACTTCCAAAAGAATGAAGAGGGCAGTAAATCTTTCAATGAAACTAGAAATAGTGCAGCTCTGTTCTACACAAATGTGTGAAGTAGAAGTTGAAGGGTTATCCCTGAATCATAGCCTTATATAAAATCAGCTGCCACCACATTAGCATCATATGGTAACACTTTAAACACTTTATTTAAGCATTTCATTTAGGAAACAATTACTGTAAGTTTTTGTCTAACATAATTAATAGGTCAAGCAGCACTTATTAAGTCTTTAGGCATTAATTAACATTTAAAATTTTCACATATGACACATTAATTAGATATCAATCACTTATTAGAGCTACTGACATTTAATAAGCATTTTAATTTATAACAAACTCTCCTGCTATACACATCTTTGCAAACTACAAGTACCCGCAAATAGTGGTTTAACATGTTAAGACTTATTTTGTCTTTGTAATTATCATGTACATAGAAAACTCATTTTCTCTGTGTATACTTTAGTGATAAATACATATCTGTATCTTTTCAGTTGACCAATAAATGCCATAAATTTAATAAAATGCATATTAAAATAATTTTAAAACCATAATTGAAACTAACAGTATCTTTGTCCTCTTTCTGTGTCAGATTTGAACTTAAATTCTCTTCTGATTCTACTGTCCTGTCCTGAGGAAAGAAATACAAATGTCTAAGTGTTAATTGCTGACCTCTGTCACCCCTTAATTATGCATTCTTGTATCTACTTTGATACTTTCCTTGCATAGCTGTCTACTTTTGCAAAGATCTTGCCACTAGACACTTCACAGATACAATCTCTCTCTTGACCTAATTGCACTTATTATGAGTCAATTTTTATAATACTAACTAGGTATTTGGGATGACATATAAAAACCCTACAGGGTGCCCAAACTTTACATATTGGCAGCTTGACAAGAACCAGAGAGCTGTGTTTCTTCAGCACATACTTTTGCATATATTTTCCCAGTAATATATGCGCTAACCGATACAATTCTCACATATTTGCAACTTTGCTGAACAAATAGAAATCCAAATAGAAATCACCTGATTTTCACAGATGTTTCTTGTTTGAGGTACACCTAATGTGACGAGTTATGGTGGAATTTTATAGTGTGCAAATTTGGAGAATTTCCTAGCTTTCTCTGTACATGTGTTTGAAACACTCTTCCTTCTGGAAAAGTAGTATGGCAATAACCTTTAGCAGGGGGACATGGGGTGCTTTAAACATGCACTTGCATGAGTTGACAGCATCCTTGTTTACCTAGCTGCCTCTATTCTGCTCGGTGAACAGCAGCAGCTCGTAGTACTTTACATTGCTATCCATGAGGAGCTACAGCCAGAGCCACAGAAGAATGTGAGTGTGACTCAACAATTGCACCTGCAATGCTTGAGACTTCACAGATCTGTGATACACCTATGAAGGCTTAATTGGGCTAGCACAAATGACAACTAGGAGTAAAAGTAAACTCTCCAGATGTTCTGGGAATATACATGCGAGTAACCATACTGTCATCTTTCATTATAGCTGTTAGCTGGATTAACATACCAAATGTAAGATAACATACTATATCTTAACCTTTTTCTTGAAGTTTTCACCAAGGTAATTAACTGGCTTCATGTGAGTACTACATAGCTGTGATGAGAGTAAGAATCATAGAATCATATAATCATAAAATCAACTGGTTGGAAAAGACCTCTGAGGTCATCAAGTCCAACTGTTGATCCGACACTGCCGTGGTTACTAGACCATGACAC